>CAJVQA010010877.1:0-11100 GCA_910591915.1 Cetraspora pellucida | reverse complement strand
TATTCTTTATATGTAATTTAAAAGCAAGCTTTTCTTTATAAAAACTTTAATTGAATTTTAATAAAGTTAAAGACATGATCTTACTGTTAATATTTAAAAAAAAAGTTGGTATCATTAAATATTGTACTAAAATGTAAAGTCATTTGAATAGATTTAAGATCAAGATCTTTAGAAAATTTAATATAATTGATAGTTTTGTATTTGTTATATAGAAAAAGATATAAATAGGCAAGGTTTATTACTATTTGAAAGCATTTAGAAATAGAATATAATAGTAAGAAATAGTGTTAATAAAATAATTTTTTCTAATTGAGTTTAGTAAAAAGAATAGCAATAAAATTAGATAAAATATCTCTAAGTGTAAGCAAAAAGTAATTGTATGATATATTGGTAAATTGAATATTTAATATATTTTGATGAATAAGTTTAGTTAAGTATTATAGTTTTTGTAAGATTATGTTATTTAAAAGTTCATTAAAGTTGTTTTTAATATTTTGTTAATTAGTTATTTCATTTTTTTTAATTTGATCTAGATAGAAATTTTGAAAAAATAGTTTAATAAAGTTAAAAACTTATAAACTGAATAATGTAAAAAATTGTACTTGGTCTTGATTTTTAGTATTAATAGAATAAGTTTGAAATCAGTCAAGTAGTTTTTTAGTAATATTAATATTGGCTTGTATAATTAAATAATAAGAAAACCTTCATTAAAACATAGTATTTTTTAGATGTTTGTTAATTTTTTTTATCAAAATAGATGAATTAAATTTAATATTTTTAGAATATATGTAACTTTTTATAAAGAATAAATTTAATTAAGACATTAAAAAAAGTTTTCTTAATAAAATATAAAAATATTGTAGATTTTGTATAAAATAGATTTTAGAATTATTTATAGTTATGAGACTTGTTTTGTTAATTTTCTTAGCAAGTTTTAAAGCTATTTGCTTGAAACTTTAGAAATATATATAGTTTGATATTAGAAACAAGTTTATTTAGAATGTCAAGTGTAATATACTTAGTAAATATAGAGATATTAGCAGATTACAGTTACTAATTTGTAAAGATAAAGAGAAAATATCTTGATATAAGATTAGAATCAGGTGATATATAAATAAAGTGATAAAGAAAATATGATGAAAAAAATATGATATAAAGTATGATTATTAGATATTGTAATAGAAAAAGGATATTTAGAATGATGTATATTAATTGATAATAAATTTATAAGTATATAAATAAATATAAAGTATAATAAATAAGTATAAATATAAAATAAGATTGGTTATAATAAATTTAGCTAATAAATAATAAAATTTATGTTAATAACATTTAAAATTTGATATTTTTTAGGTATATTGAAGTTAAAAATAGTTTAAAATAATGTAAGGTAAAGATGTACAGTAATTTGTAATTAATATAATACAATTATTACTAATTAGTAAATAATTTGTTTGTACTAAATTGATTGCAGAACTTAGATTATTTAGATGTTTTGTGGTTTATATTGTGTAAATTTAATTTAATCAATTTAGAAAATAGTATGTTGTTATACAAAAAACATTCTAGTGAGAATTTTGGTACAAAATAGAAAGCAGTAAAAAAGAAATAAAAGTTTTATAATAAAATAAAAAGAGTATATATTATTTTAAAATATAATTTGGTTAATATTAAAGTTATAAGTTTTATTTAGGCCTTGTTTTGATTAGAATAGTATACTAAGTAATTTTTATTAGAAGTATAAAGTTAGTTGTAAAGGGAAGTAGGGTCCAGAATGGGCCAGGTTGAACAGGTTTAAATAGAGCCTATACTTAGACCCACAAAATATTTATGAGCCTGGCCTGGCCCAAAAAAAAAAAGCCTAAAAGACAGGCCTGGACAGGCTTTAAATTAAAATTAGGCCCAGCCCAAAACCAACTTAAACAGGCCTACTAATTTTATAAATAAAATTTTGAATTAAAATAACTTAAATTTTATATAGTCACATATTACAGATCTAAGAATAAGAAATCTATTAAATATCAAAAGTTCTATTAAATGTTTTTAATTTTCAATAATAGCCTAGTTATTTTTAATATTTAAGACCATTTCAAATTCTATTAATTTAAAAATACTTCGAATATTGAAAATAGATATTGTTACTTTATGTTGAAGCAAATTTAGATAATTGCAAATTTCAAAAACTGAAAATTTAATTAGAAGTATTGTCCTTAAAACCAGTTATTATAAGTTCAAATTTTGCACACATTAAGGTTAAGTTTCAAAGAACAAAGTTACGAAGCCAATAAATCTTTTTATTAAAAAAATATATTATTTATTTAAAAATTTTTTTAAATGAATTAAGTAGTGATTATATATAAAATGATCTGGATAATATAAAGATAAACTTTGTAACAAACCAATTAATATCAAAATAATTTTACTACATATGTAGTATATCACATACTCTAATGTTAGATGCAATGGTGAATTGAAATGTAACCTTAAAGGTAGTTTAGAGATTTTTATATAATGATAAGTAACCATCTGATGATAGTAATATGAAAAGCCAGAAAAGACAAGTTTAATTCGTGAATAGGGTTGTATTATGCAAGCACATAGTTATTATAATAGGATAGCTGGATAATCACTTCTAAATTGGTCTTAATATCCTAAATGTTTAAAAAAAAACAAATTTAATAAATATGCTCTATTACATTTTTAATAAAAGAACAATATGCATATTTTGAATGTTTATTTTTTATAGCTTGTTTATCAAAATAAGTCTCGTAGCTTTTTGTTTCAACCAGAATATAACAAACATGATGGTTAAAAAATCAGTACATTCATCGATTACTAAAAAGATCAATATATCTAATTAATTAAAAAGATCAGTACATTCGATAATTAAAATTAGAACACATCAATTTTAAATTAAATATATATATACTTACAATTTTTTTTTTTTTATAAAATAAAACATAAAATTGAATTGCTTTTAATGTTTGAATTAATGTTAATAAAGCCAAATGAATCTTTTTATGCATATTATGCTAATCTAAGTATAAAATTTTAATAAAACAAGTAAATCAAATAAATTTGGTCACTTAAGAAAAAGAACAAAAAATTCTTTTGCCCAAATATCTCAGATGTTTTCATTTCAATTAGAACATTTATATAAAATTCTTGATTCATATTGATTTATAAAACTTTTAATTATTTAGTTTAACATATTCATATTCGCAATTTTATAAAGCAGTTGCCTGTAAAAGAATATCATATACAAGAAGATTAGTTATTTGAGCTGCTGTCAATAGAAATCAGACAGATTCTTCTAATAAATCAGCTTAATTTCTATCGTCATTGGCTATTTGCTTATGAATATTCAAAATAAATCTTCAAAAAAAATTCAAATACAATTTACTAATTTTAACTTGTCTATCTATGTTCTCTAGCTCCTCTCATCCAATTTTGTTCGCATATTAACATTTCAATGGTCACTGAACCAAGATTTGATTGATCATCATCAATTATTCTTCCAGCCGCACTAAAGGTCTAAAAAATAACTAGTTAGCTTCTATTATATCATAATTTAATATATAACTAGAACTTTATTTACTGCTTTGGAAGTCACTGAAGTAATCAGAATAGCTAGAATATCTTGTGCCATTGATGCAAGGCAAGAATATCTCAGAGTATTTTCCTTCCACCAGACCAAAACATCAAATAGCCCAGAACAAGAACAAAAAAGAAGTGGATCTGCAAGATATTGTTCAAGTTCATCTATTTTATTTGTATTAGCTTAATTGCTCATGAGAAAAAGATTAAAATCTTTCATTATTTCATCATATTGAGATATAACATTAATCGAATTCTGATTACTAACAGAAGTGGTCATGCTTTGCATATAGGTTGACTTAAAAATCATTGCAGCTCTATAGAAATAATTATCAAATTTCTAAAAATAACAAAATATTGTAGTATTTGGCTAAGATAAGTCACCCAAATTTAATTTATCAGTTCTCATAATGTAAAACCTTTTAAATAGACCCAGTTTGTTTTTTTTAATTTATAACAACAATTTATAAAATTTATTAAAAAAAATTTTTTTTAGACTCACCCAGTTATAAAAAATTTGACCCAGCCAGGTTAAAGAACAAATTAATTAAATTTGCGTAGTTTAGCTTACTTTATTTTAATAAAGTTTAATTTGTCTTCAGCTTTGATAAATAATAAATGCATTTTTTGTCTATAATATGTATAAGAAATAACATCTTGTAACAAGGATTTATTATTGATGCAATACAGTGTGTATCTCCCACTTTAGACCAATACTTGTTGAATTTCAATTGCATAGATACGACCATTTGACATATAAAAGAATTTACATTAGTAGCAATTTGTTCTAGATGGATCTTAATTCTTATTAAATAAGGAAGAAAAATATTTGTAGTCAAATATTTGCTTTCTGATATAATATTTGTAACTGTATATTAAAAAATAATTAGTTAGTACTTGGGTTTGAATATAGAATCCTCGTTAACCAAATGACTCTTCAGGACTATAGTTTATATAGGCTTGGTGCTGAAAAAAAGGACAAAATTGTCAAAAAAGGTTTGCAAAAAATTAGTTTTTATATTTTATAATAAATTATAAGAAAATAAGAATTTTAAGAATTATACTGTAAATTTTTATTAAGATAACGTCTAACTTTAGATTAGTTAAGCTTAAAAAAAAGCTTTTAAAAAATTATCAATTTTGTCCTGTTTTCTAGCACGTCTCAAAAGGTGATTTTGTTAACAAATATAATTATACAATTTTTTTAGATATGATATATTAAATAAGAAAGATTTAGTCAAATATCATTGTAAATTAGAATTTTACAATTACTTTCATAAAACAGCTTCAAAAAATTATAAACAATTTTGGCCTTTTTCCAATCTTCATCACAAGGCATAATCTGCTTAAATCCAATATTTTGTAATGCAAGACATTCGAATACACTTATATATAGAATAGTAGAAGTTAGCATTAGATATACAGAGTTCTATCTAGTTGGCATATTAAGGGTCAGTTATAGTTTAGATACAAGGTCATTACAGCTTCCAAACATGGCATCTTCAAAGTTTTGTTGTCAAGCTTGTGAGCTACTTAACCACTTTACACATTTTTTAACCTTATTTATAATATTTTTAATTTTCTTAAGACTATCGCAGACTATGAGATTTAATATATGAGCACAACAACATTGACGTAATAGACTTCCATTAGCAACAAGAGTGTCTTGTTTTTCAAGTTTGTTTTTTAAATCAACTATTGCAGTATTAGTATTTATCACATTATTCATAGTAATTGCTAACATTTTTGTTATAACATTCCACTCATTAAAACATTTAAAAAGAGTTTCACTTATAGCAATTTCTATATGTGGTGCAGGAACCAATTTGAAGACTAAAATCAGATTTTGAAGCTTCTAATTTTTGTTAATGAAATAGCATGTCATAGCCATGTATCTGAGGGTCTGGTTAGACATCCATAAATCTGTTGTATAGTTTAGATGACCAGGTGCTTCTTGTAACATAACATGAACTTTTACTTTAAACTCTTCAACAACATTTATATAATCTTCATGTACTGTCTTCTCACTCACCATCTTAAAATATGGCTGCAAATTACTAACAAATGTTAGAAACCCCTTATGTTTAGCTATACTAAATGGATAACTATGCCTAAGAATCATTTGTGCAAAATCATTACAACTTTGTTCTTGAGAAAATTTATAAATTTTAAGGCCTGATGCTGATAATTTTAATGTTTGTTATAATTCATCAACCTTTAAGTATTTTTTACACTTTGTTTTTTTTATATAATGAATCAAAAAACTAGTTCCTATATCATTATTATGTTTCAGAGAAGTGTTACAATGCATACATCTGGCATAATTCATTAGCAAATTATACAAAAAAAATATTAACTAGTTTATAGATTTAATTACACTATATTTAATAAAAATTTTACTTTTTTGAGTATCATCTTTAACAAAATGACCTTCTTTAAAGACCCATGAAATCAAGTTGTTTCTTTTGCATTTGTTGTTAACAGTAGTAGCTGTTTGTGTACTTTTATTTATAGCAGTTTTTTCAGAATTTTCATTTACAGTAATTATTTCTGAATTTTCATTTACAGTAGTTATTTCTGAATTTTCATTTACAATAGTTATTTCAGGATCTTTAGTTATTTTAAAGCTTTTATTATTGACAGTTATTTTAGAGCTTTCACTTTCACTAACTGAAAATAGATATAAAATATCTTATTTAGAATACATGATACATAGCTTCTTTAGTGTGTCAATGATCAACATACTGTAATTTATTTTTTACGAATATCACTAAACTATTATTCAAACACCAAATAATGTAACATAAAAAAATTATTTTAAATTAATATTGATCCTGATTCTATATCAATTAGTCAATCAAAAGAACAAACATCAAATTTTCAGCATTTCACCTTAGCAGATTCTTGATAAGCAATCAAAAAAAAAGAATTATATTAAGTTTTAGTACATAGCATACATATAAATATTTGCTAGTATGTATATATATATATATATAGTTTTACATTTTATTTTTTATATAAGGAGAATAAGGTTTTAGATTTCTTGTGCATTTGTGATATTGTATTATATGCATCTTTTATATAAAGTAAGTATCTACTGCAACATACCTGATATGTAATATTGTCATTAAGCAAACAAGAAGCAGAAACTTGTTTTGAAATCTTGCAACTTAGCTAAAACCTGTTTTACTACCTTTACTTGGTGACACTTTACTATTTATCTTCACTACTTGGATTATAAAATTTGTGCTTTATTACTTTATTTGCTAATGAAAAAAGAAAGACCATGGGTTTACTAACCCTCTTTTTTCTATCAATATGCTGTACTATCTAATATTACAAGTTTATAACACTTTATATATTATTATATATAAATTATAATTAACTCTGCATGCATAAAGTTTACTGATTTAACTGATATAATGACATACTACCAATTATCATATTCCATTATATAAATCTCAATTTTGTTACAAAAAGATCGATATCAGTATTACAAGTATTACAGATACTTATTCTGGTCTTACAGTACTTGTAAAAAAAAAAAAATGCAACATTTTAATTTTTTTTGGCATTTTAATAGAGGTTTGTCAGGTTTGATCAGACCACCCTGGGCTTGCTCAAAAAACCCAGGCCCAGCCCAGTAATTAGCAGGCCTAACCAAAACCTGGCTCATAAAATATTGGCCTAAAAATAAGAGCCCAAACCAGGTCCAAACCCAGCTCGGCCCATGAATTTCTGGATTTGGCCTGGCCCATTCTGGACTCTAATGTTATATTATCAACACTGGCATTATTCCTATAATTAAATATTGATTATATAACATTGTTCTTAATCAATACATATATAACAAAATGCTTACAAGTTACATAGGACTTGTTAAAAGTAAAGCCAAACTTAGTTGCACAATTCCTACTAGCACATTACTTCACTCCTAGCTATATAATATTTGTAACATATAGAACATTCAACTACAACATCATATTAAAACTTTACCAAGAGACTTAATTCTTCTGATATATTAGAAATAAGTACTCATATTAGGCTCTAGCAACTTCAAAACAATCTGTAATAATCTACTAGTATTTTGATACATGATAATCCCATCATTGATGAACCTAACAAATATACTATTAATTTTAAAATTATCTAACTCTTTAACTATCTTGGTATTATATTTTCATCTAACTCATTATATATTGTTCAAGAAGGATCTATTTTACTTGAATCATTACTTTTATTATATTCAAAATACTCAACCTTCAAAAAACAACTTAGATACTATTGTATTCTTTACTTAGATCAACTAACTACATTTGACAACTTATGCCTTTTAGACTGGAAACACATATCTATATGTATAAACAAAATCCCTAAAGGCAAACAACTACTCTGGTTTAATTATCTAGAAGACCAAACTACAAGTTATTTATATAATCACACTCTCTACTAACATTTATACTTACCTAATACAAACTACTATAGTTATCTAACTGGACACTTTTCTCTAAGGAAAAAACCATAGCTTATTACAGTACTTGATAATCAAATCATTATTGGCAAAGCCAGAAGACAGCTCTCTTCTTCAGGAACTATCTTTATTACTTACTAGCAATGCCATATTGAATAACAATTTACTTATCTATATCTACTTTTACCTATTCAATCACAAATATACCTAGGTTGCTCTTTTAATTTTTACATAATTGCTAACAAATGCACAATTAATATTTCTATCAATCTCTCTTCTAGATTTTTTGGTTAAGTTAATACATACAACAAAACCTTTAACTTCAATGCCAACCACCTTGATCTTATATATTCCATTGCAATTTGACTTCCTATTCAAATTTCTAACTTCCCTAATATTAACATTATAGTATACTTAATTCTAACAATATTTGAACCTAGTATTTTAACAGACAACCTTCAACAAATTGCCAACTACAATGCATAACTACCAGAACTTCATTTTTATACAGATGGCCTGTCATCAATCTGAGTACTTCACAATACTCTATAGGCATCAGATGGGTCCAAATTTTAAACAACAATATATTGCATACCTTCCAAGTCCAAATAAGATACTGGCTCTACTTATTTAAAGCTAAGCTCACTACTATCTTAACAGCCCTTATTACTGCTTCCAGAAATTTTACTATACACATATATACTGATTCACAGTCTGTAATCTCTAAATATTACAGTCTTTTAAACTCAACTTATACTTTATTTTATACATATACATTATACTTTTTATTATGGAATATACTTATTAACTTTGTCAAATCATACAACATCTATATTATTTTTCACAAAGTCACTGCCTATTAGGACAATTAGTACAATAACCTTGCAGACCAACTCACATGCAGTCATTACAATCTATCATATCTTACCTTTATGCCCTACAATATTTACACCCCTGCATACACTTTAAATTTCAAAAACTTCTTTTTAGAATTACCTATCTGTCACAGTATTCATACAATATGTTATGCACATATTTATGCATTATGGATTATACAAAACCACTTTTAAAAATGGTACAAAATCCTTAACTAAGTTAATTGACAAGCTATCTGGCTATACATTAACAATAATTAAAAAATCTTAAACTTCTCATATAGCTTTTAGTCCTCTATTCTTAAATTCTTTAGAATCAAAATTCTATTAGATGATCTTTCTACTCCATACATTTTATACAAATGATATCACTTACACTTACCTACCTGTTACCAATATTATCAAATTAGTTCTCATTTCCACTAAATAATCTGTCCATCTAATCAATTACTGTACAGCCTTATAGATATTTCATTACAACATATTTTAAACACTAAAACACTTAACACTATTTCAAATACTATAACCAATTTATACAACTAAATTAAGCTGTTGAATAGTATAATTATTCATAGCATACCAGATTTACCTTCAATCTTTTCAACTCTAATAAGTTTAATACCAAATGAACTTATTGACATTATTGCTAACCTGTCATTCAAAAAAGTAGTTACAATACTTGTTAACAAGTTTTTACTTTATCTTAATCAACAAATTTATCACAAAATCTGGATCCTATATTGTATCTCAAGATCTACAGCTCAAACTCCTGAATATAACATACCTTCAAATGCTGCTACACTTTTATCACATTCCCTTTCACTCAATTTTATTAGTCTAAAAATAAACTTCTGATATATTTAATGAATTAAATATCAAACTAATCCCCTATATATAATTACTAACACTCAAATCTAGGTAAGCCTTGGCTACTTCAGTTGGTTTAGATTATAGATAAATTAGTCTGAGCTTCTATTCTTTCTATAATATTTTAAAAGCAGAATTGTACTTTATGTAAAATCTCAATTAAATATTCAATAAAGATAGAGGCATGGCCTTACTATTAATATTAAAAAAAAAAAAAAAACAGAATAAAGACAAAAAGTAAAAAAGAAGTTTTGTAAAAAAGTAAATAATAAATTTAGTTGTAGTTTGATCAATATTGTGTCAAAAATCTTCATTTAAAGCTTATTTTGATTAGATAAATGTATACTATAACTTTACTTAAAAGTATAAAACAGGTTAAGATAATAGAAACTTTAAATGATTAGAAATTATCAATTGGAGACCAAAGGTTGTTAGTACAGTTTTCTTAATAATTTGAAGTATAAAAACTTAATATTTGCAAACTATATGTAAAATAATAAGCTAAACAAGTTTACTTAGAAGTCCAAGATAGGTTGTCTTAATAAAATAAATAGTTATAAGTATTTTTGATAAATGAATTTTTTAATTAATTTTTGTGCAATAGATTTGCAGAAAGAGTTTTTTTAAATTTTCCTTCAATTACAAATATTAGTCTACTATAGTGATACTAAATGGCTATAAAAAAATACAAAAGACTTTATAAACTTTATTTTGAGAATAAAATAATCCTAAGGTTAAGATAATATTCTAAGTATGATCCAATAATGTTAATATAGATTGCAGATTTAAAGAGTTTAAAATGAAATATTTAAGCAGAAGTGTTAAATATAACAATTGGTAAAGTAGATTCCTTAAATAGGTAATATAGAAAAGTTATATATATAGCCAATTGTATATTTTTCTTGTAGTAGTTTATAGAATTATATTATCAAAAAAGTTATTAATAAAAGTTAAAAGATCAAAAAAGTTATCTTAATACTAAAAAAAAATAAATAAACTAATATTTACTTAGTAACAAATATTAGTATTAACACTATTAATCTAAAAAATAGTTTAATAAATTGAATTTATATTTTTGTACTACCAGTAGTATACTTTATAAAATTTATAAAGCCATCAAAACTTAATAAATTTAAATTATTTTAATATTGTAATAAAATTTACTAAAAACTATCAAGTTGTAGCAAATTTTAAAGTGATGAAGGTCGAGTGAAAGATCTTTTATTTAAAGAAAAATAAAATAAAAGAAAAGAAGAAATATAAAAATAAATAAAATAAATAAAAACAACT
>CAJVQA010010876.1:0-11101 GCA_910591915.1 Cetraspora pellucida | reverse complement strand
ATAAATTATTGTTTTATTTAAAAAATACTAAATACAATTTAATTTTCCAGGCAAATTTGCCTGGAATACAGTTTAAGGGATAAGGAATTACTAATAACTCTGTATGTAAATCTGTTTATATTATACAAACAACATATACAGTTTAGACAAAACAAACATGTACAAGATACTAGATTAGAATAGAATAGACAAGCCAATTGTAAAATAATAGACAAACAAGATACAATAAGAACATATGATAAAATACTCTAGAAAAATAAAATTATAAAAATAAATAAAAGTTTTTTTGAAAAATATAGAGAAAGCTTACAAGAGTTTTTTATAAAAAAAGCATATTGGGCTATAAATAGTATATATAACAAATGAAATAAACAAAATATACATAGTGTTAGATAGAGAAAACAAGATCATTGCAATGCTTTCAAACCAAGATCCAAATAAGGTAGCTCTTTTATGATTAACAAAAAAAACATTAAAGAAAGCTAAGAAAGAACAAACTAAGAAAAAGCTAAACATAAGTATAAAAAACTAAGACTTAGCAATAAAAGCAGAAAGAAAACAAATACAGTATAACTAAAATGAAGAACAACAAATAATAACAAAAAAAAAAGAAAAGTTTTGAGCAAAAATAAGAAAAGAAGAGAAACATAGAAGAAAGAATTAAAAATATAGAAAAACAAAAAGAAATAAATATATCACAAAAAGAAAAATAAATAGAAGTAAATACAGAAAGAAATAATAAACTGCTAGTTAAATTCTCTATTCAGAAACCAGAAATCAAAAAACAAAAAAATATAAACAAACAAAAAAATATAAAAATAAATAACAACAGTCAAGACAAAACATGCTAGAGAAAAAAAAAAGACAAAAGAGAAAAAAGCAAGAAATAGAAAAAAAAATTGACATAATAAGAATAATATTAGAATAGAGTATATAGGCATCAAGCAGAAGAAACTGTGATCAAAACAACAGTTTAATCACCAATATACTAGCATATAATATTCTTAGCAAAACAGATGAAAAACATATAAAGTTTATTAAATAGTTTCTAAAAAATTACATATATATAAAAGATATTAAAGAAGTATTCAAAAGAAGAAATCTTTAGGTAAAAGTAGCTTTGACTGTAAATACAACAGAAATGAAACTATATAAAGAATTAGAAAAATAAAAATAATTAGTACAAGATGATACCAGAAGACAAAACAAAAAAAAAACAAAAAAGAAAAACAAAGAAATTATAAGAAAGAACAACAAAATAAAAAAAGTATATACCAAATTTTAGAAAAAGAAGTTTAATAAAAGTGAGAACGAAAAAAATTTAAATAATAACAGATATGAAGAAGATAAAAGATCTAACAACTGATCTATCTGACAATTTGGAACTTATCAACTAATATAAACAAAAGAAAAGTAGAGTATATTTGCAAAAAAATTAAAAATATACAGATAATATGTATCAAAAGATTCAAATACAAGGCTTTAGCAGTAATCCAGATACAAAAAATTAAAAAAAAAGACATCTTATAATTACTACTAGCAGACAATAATAAGCTAATAAGAGTAATAAAAAGAAGAAAAGATCATGAAGCAAGAGAAAAATGAAAAAAGTATATAGCTATCTGAAAATGTTTTAAAAGTCTTACTATTGTAGTGCCTAAGAAGTAAAGAGTAAAGTTTGTATATATTTCACTAAATCAAAATAAAAACCAAAAGAGAATAGCAATAATTATGTTTGCAATAAAGAAGAACATAAAAACAACTTAATCAAAACTAATTATGTATAATAACTTTTGAGTATACTGGATAAATAAAAGGAAAAAAGAACTAAAAAAAAAAGAAGCACTAAAGAAGAAAGAGAAAGAAGCTAGAATAGGTTTAGCCAAACCTCTAGTACAGATAAAGATAAAAACAGAGAAAGAGATTATTGAAACAAACCATATATAAGAAGAAAAAGAAACAGATCAGATTTAAGAATAGAAGACCAAATAATAGAAAAAGAAAGTATCAACCAAAACCAAAATACTAAAAACTAAAAAAGATATAGAAGTACAAATAAAAAAGAAAAAAAAAAAACTTCAAAACTCAGTAGCAAAGAAAAGATAAATACATAAAAGATATACTAAAATAAATTTTGAAAAAATTAGAAAAATTAGAAAAAATAAAAGATCCAACATAAAATAATATAGTTAAAACTTCTAAAGATGCCTTAGTTGAAAGTATAAATATAAATAAGAGAATTGAAGAATTTTTACAAAATAAAGAGAAAAGCAAAAAGTATAACCCCTTATTTGAAAAAAGAAAAGAGTAAAAAAAGAAAAAAAAAAAAACTGTAAAGATAGAACAAGAGCAGTTAAAGAAGAAATAGAAAAAGAGTAAAAAAAATATTAAAATAGCATGTTATAATGTTAATAGACTTAAAATCAAAGGCTAAAAACTTGAAAGTTTGCTGAACTAGGCAGAAGAAAAAGAAATCACAATACTAGGAATTACAAAAATGAATCTTATAGAAAGAGAAAAAAGATTCTTAACATATACTGCAAATAGTAGATATATAAAATTTTGGTTAAGTATAGCAAAAAAAAAGAAAAAAGGGTTTGGTATAGGTACCTTGGTTGATAAACAATAGGAGAAATATGTTAGTGCTATTAAAAAAATAAATAAGTATATAATAGAGCTCATACTATACTTTAAGTAATTGGAGTAGTTTTAAGACTTTATATATTACTAAACAACAAAGTAATAGGAAAAAGCATTTAACAAAAGATAGTAAAAATAGTTGTTAAAAGAAAGAAACAAATATAGATAGTCATAATGAGTAATTTTAACCATATAGCAAATAATGTATTAAACAGACAACATCTGCAAGTAGCAAATTTTAGAAGAATACTTATCTTCAATTAAATGAAAAAACAAGACTTTAGTAACATATATAAAGATATGCATCTAACAAGCCAAGAGTATATATAGTCAAACACAGAAGCAATAACAAGAATTAACTATATATAAATATTAGAAAGACTAGTCTCAGGTTTACAAAAGGCAAAATTAAAGAAGCAAAAAAAATTATTGAAAGTAATTATAAGATAATAAAAGCAAAAATATGAATTAAATACATGATAGCAATGAACAGCAAAGCTGAAGTTAAAAAAAAAGACAATCAAGAACATTGTAATGACTAAGAAAATTATACACAAGAGCTGCAAAAACAACTAGAAGTCAAAGATATGCTAAAAAATATTTAGAGAAAAAAACAATATAAAAAAAAAAAATGAATAGAATAAATAGCATCTGGGATGTGATAAAAGAGGCAATTATTATAGTAGCTAGCAAACATAGATTTAAAAAAAGATACATAATACAATACTAAATAGAAAAAGCAGTTAAAAAAAATAACATTAAAAGAAAAACATTATAAAGCTACAAAGGTTAATCAAATATGCAAAAACAAAAAAAGACTAAGTAACAACAAAAAAAACTATAAGTACTAGATAGGAAAGAAGGTACAAAGCTATTAAAATTTTATAAACAATGGTTAAGTATCTGAATAGAGAATATAAAAGATTAGCAGAAATTGTTATAAAAAAAAAAAAGAATGAAAACAAAAACAAAAAAGACAAATAGAAGAGAATATAGACAAAAGATATAAAATAGTTAAAACAGACCAAGAAAAAATGATAGCTAGTCTTTTAAACAAATCTTACAAAAAGATAATGCTTAACAGATTTATTAAACAAAAAGAAAAAATGACAAACCTAGTAGTAGAATCAGATCTAGTCAAAGCTAGAGTAATAAAGCATTACAAGAAACAATTTAGAGAAAGAAATACTAAACTAGAAGAAATGTCAGAAAAGTAAAAAGAAGTTTACATAAAAGTTAAAAAAAAGATCAAAGAAAAAGAATAAAAAAAGGTGCTAAGAGAACTTAAAATTGAAATAGCTCTCAGTATATTAGACATAAGCTATATACTAATCAAACAAGCAGGAAAGAAGACTCAAGAAACCTTTAAAGCTTTTGCAAATCTTTGTTTAAAAGTAAAAGAAATTCCAATTAAGTAAAAAATAGCCTAATATAAAAAAATATAAAGTGAAAGTATAGCTTAAACAATATCTAGTCAATAGCACTAATTGAAACTTCAAAAAGTAATAACAAAGATAATAATAAAAAGACTTGCCAAGATATTCATGAAGAGAAAGATATTCAAAGGACCAAACTATATAGGTCTTCTAGAAAATTTTATAAAGCAACTAGTACATATTCTAAATATAATAATAGAAAAAACAAAAGAAAAGAACAAGAAAGTGTGAATACTTTTGCAAAATATAAAAAAGACATTTGACTCAGTTTCACTCAAAAGTTTTGAATTAGCATTACAAAGAGTCAAGATATCTAGAAAAATGATAAAATATATTTTGAATTTTTTTCATAAAGGACAATTAAGAATAATTATAACCTATAGTTTAACAAAAAAAATAATAACAGGAGATGAAATAGACTAAGATAAAGTAATATTATTATTAATATAATGCCTTTTCTATAACCAATTATTGAAAAGAGTACAAGAAGATAAAAATTTAGATTATATAATCAAACAACAAATTAAAGAAGGAATGCAATGCAGTAATATCATGAGATATTACTAAGCAGCAATTGTATATATAAATGATATAATCTGAATTGCAAATAATAAAGAACAGCTATTAGAAATATTAAAAATAATAGAAGAGTTTTTTAAAATAAATAATATAAAGATAAATAAAGCTAAGCCAAAATTGATAATAATGAATAAAAAAGTCAAAAAAAAGAAGAGAAAAATAACATTTGAAGAAAGTAAAATAACAAAGAAACCAAGAAACAAGATAGTTTACTTTTTAGAAATCTGGCTTAATAACAGAATGCATGAAGTTTTAATTAAAAAAAAGGTAAAAGAAATAGTAAGCCAAATGATAAGAAACTTTAAATACAAAAAATGACAATAAGCCAAATAACATATATAAACAATATGATAATAATATTAAAGTTAAGTTATATATTACAATTAACAAAAACATCAAAGAAAGAGATAATTAAAATATACTAACTAATAATATATTTGGCAAAACAAAAAAGCAGCTTACTAAGAATACTGAAGAATTGTATAATAGAATACAAAGATCTGAACAATTGCAAAGCATTGTAACAGAAACTAATAATAAAACAAGTAGAAGGTTTATTAGCAAGACTTAATAGAAATAATGAATTAGAACAATTAACAATATTAAGAATAATCATTATCAAATTTTTAAGCTGCAATAATTTTGAAAGAATTGTGTTTAACACAAAATAATACGAAATATTGTGATAGAATTTAAAAAACTGCACCAATTTCTGAATTTTATTAAGAAACTTCACAATATTGTGCTAATAAAAAATGATCAGCGGGTCATCTTGATCATAATAATAGTTAAATTATCAAATTTGGATAAGTATTTGCTAAGATAGCTAAAATGCAATTCTTTTGAAATATTATAAATATTTTACAATTATTTTAAAATATTTATAATATTTTAAAAGAATTGTATTTTAGCTATCTTAGCAAATACTTATCCAAATTTGATAATTTAACTATCATTATGATCAAGATGACCTGCTGATTATTTTTTATTAGCACAATATTGTAAAGTTTCTTAATAAAATTCAGAGATCAGTGCAGTTTTTTTAAATTCTTTTACAATATTTTAAAAGAATTGCATTTGATATAAAATATTATAGTTTAAAAATTTAGTAATGATACAAGGTTGCCAAAGAGCAGAATTAACTCAAGACATATAAAAACTAAAGAAGATAAAACATGTTAGAAAAATAACCTAGCCTATTTGATAATATCAAAGCAAAAGAATTAAAAATAAGCATAAATACAGAAAGTAAGCTATGAACAACAAGCAGTTATAGTTACAAAATAGTCGAGCTACTAGAAACATAACTATAAAAAAGAAGTGAAGCCAAAATAAGTAAAACAGGTTTAATATATTTAAACCAACTACTCAATGCAAAGAATAAAAGATTAATTATATAGCATTAATTTAAAAGTTATCAAAATTAATCAAACAAAAGCAAAAAAGCAGAATGGTTTAAAAAGATAAAAGCAAAAGTGCTGAATAGACCAGAGAGCAAAGAGGCTAAAGAACTCTTCAAAACAGATAAATATAATATGTAAACAATAAAGATTAAGTGAGAAAGTCTGTCAAAAAATATAAAAAAAAATTTAAATTATATATAATGCAAATAATAACAGACAATTAAAAAAAATAATTAAAAAGAAAAAAAAAAAAGTACTAATAGAACATTGGCAAATGCAAAGTATAAAAAGTGATTTTCTACTAAAATTAACAAATGCAATTGGTGTATAAGTAAAGAAGAAGCAGTAAAAAATAACTGTCAACAGTAGATAAGAATTAATAATAAGATAAAAGTAATTTCAGACACACTGATAATAAAAAGCAATAACATAATCAAGACAGCAATAAACCAATTAACAAACTGTACAAAAACAGAAGAGTTAAAAAAAAATGAACAAAAGCTAACAGAACTAAGAATGCTAAAGAACTTAGAAATAGAACTAGTTAAAAAACAAAAGTTAAGAGAGAATATTATGCAAGAAATAGTAGAAACTCTTAAGAGAAACATACTAAAAAACAAGAACAAGTATACAATATATATTAATGATGCAGAAAATAAAAAGAATAAAAAAGAAGCAACAGGTAAAAACATAGGTATAGAATAGGTGCAGACAAGTGAAACACAAGACTGGCCAAAAGAAAAGATAGCATTAGAGATAAAAGAATAACCAACATCAACTGCAACTGAGTTATTAGCAATATAGACAGCAATTTTGACTATACTAGAAAAGAAAAAGATAGAAATATTTACAGATATTTATGCTGTAATTAGAAATATTAGTAGAGGGTTAGACTGCACAAATAGAAATAGAATTCTTAAGAAGAAGAATGTGTTTTGGATATGAAAATAATTGACTTAGTTAGAACAAAAAACATATGAATAAAGTGATTTAAGATGAAAAGTTATAGCAAAAACAGATGGAATAATAAAGCTGACAGTCTGACAAAAAAAAGAACAATAAGCAAGAAGATTATATACTGTATATAAAAGAAGTTAGTTGCAAAAAAATAGAGTATTGCTTAAAGTAGAAAAATAAAGAAATAGATGTGCTAGCAAGACTTCTATACAAGCTAGTAACAAATATCAGACTAGGTGCAGAATGAAAAGAAACTATAGTGATCAAAAGTTTAAAACCAGTAACAAAAGTAATGATTTATGACTGGATGTATTTTTAAAAAAAACTAAAGTCAACCAAAGGAGTGCATTATATAACAAGAAGTAGCACAAAAAGAAGCATATTTATAAAATACATATTGGACAAACTTCTGACATTAGAGGAACTTAACAGAAGAAGGTCAGATTTATATGTGAATACAAAATGCCAAGTATGTTAAGATAAAGTCAAAAAAACACAAGAGCATCTGACAGTATACAAAAAACAAATGAGTTTTTAGAAAAAAATACAGAAAGTGTCTATTACAACAACATAAAAAGATTAAAAGAAGAAGAAAAAACCAGAGTTCTATTTTATATATTATATATAGCATTTTTTGAAAAAACAGAAACAGAAAAAATAAAAATAAGAAAAGTATTAATTAAAAGCCTAATTCCAAAAACAACTCAAGACAGGTTAGCACAGCTTCTAGATACAAGAACAAGTCAACAATTTGTTAATACATTAGAAAAAACAGTCTGCAATACTTTTTATAAACAAATCTAAAAAACAAAATATGAAAAAGTTAACAAATAGAAAAAAAAAACAGAAATAATTAGCAAAATAAAAAAAAGAACTCAAAAGAAGAAAAAGAATCCAAGCAAAAGAAAAAAAACTAATTAGCAAGAAGTAAAAGAAAAAAGAAGAAAACAAAGAAAAGAAAAAATGAATTGTTGATGAAGTCAAAAAAACAATTTTGAAGCTTGTTATAAAAGAGAAAAGACTCTTTTATTATAGACTTTAAGTAGTCAGACAAGCAGCTTATTCTACTTGAAATAATGCAGCAGGTTGCACTTAGATACCATTAAGGTAATCAGTAATGCTAGACTTAGTTGTTAAGTATATCTATATAATTGCAATAGTAATTTTAAAAATCTTAATAAAGTATTAGTATGACTGCTTAAGTAGAAAAAAAAATCATAAAAATAGAATCATTTTCATCTGTAAATCCTTTAATTAAAAATCAATAAGAAGCAAAATATAAAAAAAAATACAAAAACCTACTAAAAAGTAACACTTGACCTATAACAAAAAAGATAAAACAGCAAAAGTTATATTTGGCTAGAAACAAAAGTATAAACAAAAAAAAGCTTAAAGATAACATAACTTAAAAACAAACAAAAATTTTAACAAAAACAAAAAGTTTATAAAAATTTTGAAAAATCTCTGTAGCTCTATTGTATAGATCAATTAGGTTACATAGAAAGCATAACAAAATAAATAATGTAAACAAATATATATAATAAATTAGTTTACTAAGATAAATATGTAATATAGAAACAACTAAACCAAATCAACTAATAAATAAAACAACAATAATTAAATATAAAAGTACTCCAAATCATTTTATATAGAATAACTACTTAATCTCTATTAAAGTTCACACCTTTATCAAAAACTTTATAACTATTCAAGAAATTGTTAAATAATCAAACTTAAAATTCTTTCAAAATATTACAAATATTAAATAGTCATTAAAATTTAAAATCATCTTCTTACTTGAAAATAACTTACAAAAATACTCTTTTCATATCAAAATTTTTACTAATAACTTAATTACTATGCAAAATCTTAATATCAGTTACCTATATCTCTATACTACTTTAAACTGTTTCTACTGTACAAATACTGAAAATACTCTTCATTTATTTTTATGTTCTAATAATACTATAAATATTCTTTAATCAATTAAAAATACAATACAAAAACTTTAATATTACTAAAACTTACTAACATAACTTTAACAACTTTATTAAATATTCTTTTAAATTTTATACTCAACACACCAAATCTTTAACTTAAATATATCTTATATATTATTACTAGAATCTTCACTTCTATTATTTATAAAAGTATCAAAGTACTTATTAACAAACAAACTAATGTCCTCCTACTTTAGCTTTTAAACAATCTATTAAATTAGTTTTACCAAGATTTCCAGTCTATTCACAATATATATCAACACTAATAGAAATATCTTATAACATTATATTAAAATTTAAACACACTAAAATTATTTATTAATATCACCAAATTCTTCAAACAATACAACAGTCTCTTTTCAAACTATAAATATTAACTCTTTTATTATCAAATAGTTTACACAAGATTATTTACTAACTACTTGTATTTAATAATATTCAGACAATTGCTTGAAGGTCTTCTTCAACCTATTCTAGCTAAAACCTAATTTTAAATAGTTAGCTATAGCACTAATAGAAACTAAGAGGTGTAATGTCACATTGGGTGCCAACTTTTAGCACAAATGTAGTTTAGAAATCTTTAATTTTAGAACTTATGATTCTATATATAAAAAGTTTCTACTTAAATATTATATTAATAAAAAAATAAATAAAAAAATATAGAGGTAAATACTTACAAAGTAAAACCTAAAAGCTTATTAGAAAAGATACTAGAAAAATCAATAGCACAAAGCTTACAGAGTGTTAAAAATGCTAAGCTTGTCAAAATACTAGAAATAACAAACATTATAAAAACAAGAATAGACAAAAATATAGTATTATTTTTTGTAACAGATGT
Organism: Cetraspora pellucida; assembly: GCA_910591915.1. Lineage (NCBI taxonomy): Eukaryota > Fungi > Glomeromycota > Glomeromycetes > Diversisporales > Gigasporaceae > Cetraspora > Cetraspora pellucida. The sequence continues at coordinate 1,248 of CAJVQA010010876.1, read as the reverse complement.
GGTAGATATAGTAGCAATAAGAACACTAAGTAAAGTTATTGCAAAATTTGATAGAAGAAATAGGTTAAAAGACTTTAGTTTCAAGATAAAAAAAAACTTATAATAGTAAAAAAAAAGAGAAATAGAAAATACAAACAAACTTAAAAAAATAGCTAAAACAAAAAGCAATAAGAAAAAAAAGAAGTTTAAAGAATATAAAATATATAAAACAGATAAGAAAAAGATAGTTACAGATAAAAAAACTAAGAAATATGGCACAAAAACAAGATATAAAAAAAGCAAAAAGAAATAAAAAAACTTTATAACAGAACTTAAGTTCAAAAAAAGTAAAAAAAAAGAAGAAATAATAATGCTACAAAAAGATGCAACAAAAATACTATTAAAGCAAAGCATCTGAGCATTAGATAATAAATCATGCAATAATAAAACACCAGTAACTGCAAAAATTCCTGCTTATAATATTTTAGGTAGAACAAAAGAAGAAAAGATAGGCATGACTAAATAGATGCTTAATGCAAATAGACACATTATAAAGATTGAAAAAGTTTTTATAAAAGGCAACAGTTGAATTATAATATTATTTGAATGTAAAAAAAAAAGAAAAGAAGCAATCAATTAACTAAACTAAAAAGATAAAAGTTGGTTCAAAATGATTTTAGATAAATACAAAATCAAGTAAAAGACAAAAAAAAACAAAAAGATATAACAAATAAGCATAAAACAAAAAATAAACAACAAAAGAAAAATAAAAGATTTGAAGATATAAAACAAAAAAAGTTTAAACAAAAAAACATATCAAAGCAGAGCAGAAAAGCAAAATAAGAATAAAACTAAGACTGAAAGCCTGCAAGCAGAAAGATTAAAAGAGACAGAAATATTAAAATATTTGATAATTTGTAACTTATCATTAAATATTAATAAAAAAGATCTTAAATATATGCAAAAGCATAAAAAATATACATATAATATAATTAAGAGATTATAATATAAAGCTCTAGTAATTATAAAAACAAATTTTTAAGAAAAAAGAAACAATGTATGGGTATTATTACTTGGTAATAATAAATTAGTAAAAGTAATAAAAGGAAATAAAAACTATATGCAAAAAGAAAAACAAGATTATTATAAAAATAACAACAACTCTTTCTGCCGATCTCAATTTTACAAAAACAGAAAAAGTGTACATCAAAGTTTACTCAAAAACTACTCTAAAAAACAGATTTTTTGCTACTAAAGAAAAAGAAAGAA
>CAJVQA010010875.1:0-11101 GCA_910591915.1 Cetraspora pellucida | reverse complement strand
GTACAAACTGTAACAATATGTTTGAATAAACAGACCTGAGGCATGACCTCACCTTAACTCCAAAAAAAAAAAAAAAATGAAGTAATGGTTAGATGAAAAGAAGTATTTTTGTATTTTTTCAATAATAATTTCTTCATTATAATATGAAAGTAACCAAAGTTTAGATTTTGTAAGTTTTTTAGATATATTAATAGTATAATAAGCATAAGAGTTATAATCAAGTGATTGGTAGTATGATAGTATATTTTAGTAGTAAGAGTGTGCTAAAATTATGTCTTCTAAGTAGGAAAACCAAAGAGGTTTTCTTTCTTTAAACAGAAATAAAAGTCTAAATAAGAGATGTTTTCAATCTAATAAGGTACTGTTGTCAGCTATGCAAAGTTGTTCAAAATATATAATATTAGATTGTCTAAGTTGTTTTTTAAAGATTGAATATTTAGAGTATTAAGATAAGATTGATTCTAGTGACTAGCCTTCATTACTAATGTATAAAGCTATATAATATTAGAATTGGCTAAGATTACTAAGTCAAGATAAATAAAAAGTTAAATAACTTTAAAGTTTAATAAGTGTCTGTTAGGACCATCAATAATTGATTTAGGATGATATAAAATATTAATAAAAGACTATGAGTTATTTTGTAGTTGTTAAAGTCTAATTTGAGTTGTAATGCCAAGAAGATTAGGGTTGTTGATTCATTGAAAATAATTAGTGATGTGATGCTAGAGTTGAATGTCCTATATATTATAAATATTATATAAATATAGGTTAAGCATTGTGCTATTTGGTGTAGATCTGAAAAGATGAGACTTGTGTTTTGCTATAATAAGGTATTTAGATAAGATTTAGTTATATATAATGTGAGAAAGAATAGTATTATATAATCGATATTCCAAAATTAAAATAATTACTATATTGATAATGTAAGCAATTTTTTTATCAGTAATTTTCTTTGTGCTGGCAATATTAATAAGATTATAAGCCTTTTTTTTTATTAGTTTGATAGTTTGAGATTGTTTGTTATTAATTGTAAACCAACATCCAAGAAACTTGAAAAGTTGATTTTTAGAAATAGAATAAATTAAAGATTTAGAAAACTACATAAAAGTGGTAAAAGAGTTTGTAGCTAGAATAGACTTTGTTGAATTAATTTAAATATTGGTCATTTGATAAAAAGATGTGGCAGTTTTAGTTATTAAATTAAGTTTTTCTTTGGATTTTGCAATTCAGAAAGTGTTATCTATATAAGATAAAACTGATACAGATGTTTTTAAAGTTTAGGTTTGAGATGAGTGTAAGTTGATTTTCCAAGATGCAAATAAAGAGTAGCTTGAAAATTGTGAGGCAATTTTATAAATTAGAGAATTATAATAGATTCTTTAGAATAATAGAGTTATAGTTTCTCTTTGATCTATACTATTTTTAACTAAATAAAAGTTGATAAGACCAAGATTAGATATAACTCAGTTTTGGTGATTAGTAAGAAGGTTGATAAGTATGTTTATAAGAGTTTGAGGCATTAATATTTGTTTAAGAGACTTTGTAAAAAGTTCTAAATTGATGGAATTATATGCTTTGCTCATGTCCTGAGACAGAAGCTATAATTGTTTGTTGTTGCAACTAGCATCTTCGATAATATTGTTAAGTATATGTATAGGAATAAATGTGCTGTTGCCAGGTAAAGCAATATAGTTGTAAGAAGATAGAATAGAATGTTGTGTGAGTATTAAATTAAGACAGTTAGTAAAAAGTTTTGTGTATAGTTTTTTAATATATTCAACAAGGCTAATAAGTCTTATATTAGAGAGATTTTCATCAAAAATAGGTTTTTTAAATATTGGAAAGATGTGACCTTCTTTTTATTGCTTAGATATATGAGAAGTTTGAATGCATTAGTTAAAAAGAGCAACTATTGCTTAAAGGAAAGTGGGACCAGCCTGTTTAAGCATTTCATAGCTAATTCCAGATAGTTTATATGCTTTGTTATTGGAAAGTTGGTTAAGAGTTCTGGCAATTTCATCAAATAAAATTTAGTTAAAGCTGAATTATAATAGTCTGGACTAGTGATAGCTTTTGGTTTATATTTCTCTAACCAGTTAGTATTGAATTCATAATCATTAATAGGTCTGTAGGCAGTTCAGTTATCAAAATAATGTTGGATATGTTTTTTAATTAGTTTGGGTTCTGTGATAATATAATTTAATGTTTTTATATTATTAAATTTTACTAAATTTTTGTAATGATTAAGTATGCTGTTGATCATAAATTTGGAATTAGTTTGAAGTTTGAAGCATCTAAGATTGATATACTAATTTATTTGTTCTTGGATTTGTTTAATGTTTTCTAAGTTTTAGACATAGTAAAGAGCTTGCTATTTAGTATTAGTATTAGTAATTCAGCTTGGTATAAGCTTATAAGAATTAGGTATAGGAGGTATATTAAGGTGGTATATTGAGTTAAAATAGTGTATAGTAGAATTGAGATATATAGATATAGGTAATGAGTTAGTTAAAAAGACTTTAACTTGTCTAATAATATTATTGAGATTTTTAAAATTTAGGTGAAATAAAGTAGCTTTAGCTGAAAATGAGTATTGAAAGTTGCAAATTGTTGTTTTTTTGTTAAAAATATATTTTGTAGTGACATTAATAATACTAGTTTAGATTTTATGCTAGATAGTTTCAAGAGATTCAAAAGTTTAAATAGAAAGAGGTGTTTTGTTAGTAGTAAGATTAAGAGAAACTTGGTCAATAAAGATTTTTCATTACTCTTTATTCATTGCTTTGTAGTTAAAAGTTTTGCATTTGATTCTAGTTAAATATCTGATTTTGTCTGTAAGGATATAAGAAAATATCCAAAAGGATATAAGGATTTTGTGATTATTTTGGTTGCAGTTTTCTGCATTTTCCAAGTAAAAAGAATTAAGGTATTTGAGTAAAAGAAGGTAGGCCCAAATATAGTTGATAGTACTGTGATGTCTACTACTATGCCAGATATGAGATGAGATATTTGTATGATCTGCTAGATTATAAATATTATAATATTGTAGAAATTGCTGTAGTTTGTATTTGATAGATAAGGAGATAGAGTTGTTAGGTGGTACATTAAAGTTATCTAGTATTATGGCTAAGATGTTTCAGTTAGTAGCTTCTTGAATTCATTAAATAATATTATTTTAAATTTGAAGTCCTAATTGTGAGTTTTCATATGATAGATATATAGAGATAATTCAAAATTTGTGATTATATTTAAAGAAAAAGTCTATGGCTATAGCATAGCCAGAAAGAGTTAAAATATTATGTATATAAGGTGTAAAGTGTTTATAAATTATAAGTACAATTCCTGTTTTGGAATTATTAGTATATGACCAGTAATAAGAGTAGTGTTTTGAGTTATAAAATTTGGTAATAGCATTATCTTCTGCTATTTTAGTTTCTGTGATACTGATAATATTTAAGGAATAAGTGATACAGTAATTCTCTTAGACTTGCTGTTTGAAATTTTCATTGTATTCTCGAACATTGTGGGTACAGATTGTGAAATTTAGAGATAAGATATTAGAATTTCTATGTTGTATTAAGTTGCTAAAGATGGAAGCCAAAAGTACTAATATGAAGAATACTGGTGTTAATGTGTTTGATTTTAGTTGAATGTTTGAATAATATCAAATAGCCTGAATTGGTAAGATAAAGTGATTAGATAATGGTTTAGCTTTTGATAAAAGATAAACATGAGCTTCAATATAATCATTTTTAATAAAAATAGTTAATATGTAGTCACAAACATTATCAGGTAAATAGCCAAAGTTGTAGATATGTCATAAGAAAGAAATAATAGTTTGTAGATAGGAAAGTAGTGATAGATAATTGTAAGATAGAAATTTGTTATAGCAGGTATTAAGTTAGATATTGTCATAATAGTGTTTAGCTATGATAGTTTTATTATGACCTTCTAAAATAGCTTCTACTAGTTGAACGTAAGAGTAGTCTATATCATTTTTCTTTATAATTAAATTTGTATTTGGTATATTGTTATTTATTGGAAAAAATTTAGAAGAAATAGGTATGAATAGATAATAAATATAGCCTAATAGTTGTAGAAAAAAATATTTAGGTAAAGGTTGAGATTTGTGTGATAAATGTATATAATATTTGCTATAATCAATTTTGATTAATATTGTAAGTGCATAGTTGAAGTTGTTTAATTATATATAGTTGTAATGATAAATGTGTTTTTAAAAAAAGCTAAGTGTTTAGAAATGTAGAAGTAAAGATAGGTTCAACCCTGCTAATCACAAATTATAGCATAAGTCTGAATCATATAGTGTATTATATAATAAGTCTTATAGTTCTTTCTTGATGTAAAATAATAAAATAGAGTTTAAGAAAGTAGAGAGTTCTTCTGTAGATTTACTCACTATATGCTTAGCTTATACAGCTGCGCAAGATACTATAGCCTGTTCTGAATGTTGGGTCTGGCTGTCATTAATTTGGTCCTCTGCATAAATGGATTTAACTACCAGTCTATTTACATTATTCTTTTCTAAGAATAGTCTATTAAATATAGAGAACATCATTATCTTAGAAGTGATAATTGCATTTATATGCTCTACAGAAGAGTTTATTGAAAAGAATTATGAGAGAGTGTTGTAACATGGTCAGGTTGTAAATTTTGTTGTGAATTTTGTTCTGTGTTTTGGTCAATGTTTTCAGTATTTGATTCAAACATAATAATGTTATTATCAAAAAGCTTGGATAAGTTATTATTTTCTTTAGATAATAAAAATATTGACTTGATTATAATGTTTAAATCAGAAAATATAGATTTAGTTTTTGATATATTGAATTTAATATTAAACTTAGAGGGTGTAGTGACTTAGTGAAGTGGATAAGTTGTCAACCTCTCAAGTAGTAGGTTGTAAGTTTAAAACCTTTCAATAGCAAAAATTTGAATAATCACTTATGTAATACATAGATGGTATTATGGTAACAACATTCTGTCGATCAGTTGGGATAAGATACCTATAACTATAGTTGCACTAGTATGACTGGCAGGTCATGAGGCATCTGTGTAACCTTGGTTACACAGAGGAATGCAAACTAGTACCAGATGGTGCAAACCTAAGATAAGTTCTTGTGGTCATGTAAATCTGTAGAACTGAAAAACTGAAGCTACTTGGAAAGACCTAAGCAGAAAGATAATACAAATCTTTAAGAATACTACTATAAAGGCTAGATCTAGGAAACAGATACCAATGTAGAGAAGCCAGATGGGCAAGAATCTCAAGTGAGAGGTATCACTAACCAGGCTGTCAGAACTGAACTAGAAGAAAAGGATATCAGACTAGCTCAATATACTAAGAATAGGTCATAATCCTATTAGGCTATTTGGATTAGAAGTCTAAGGTCAAAGCAGAAGTATACTATAAATACTAGAGATATGCTGTAAAATATGTGCTAAGGTTTGGGTAAACTCTACAAGGTTTAGCCTTGTTAATATTCTGTAGAGTAGGTAGGTAGTTAACAAAGAAGTACCCTGGAACCTTACAGTCAGATAACATATTCTGGAATGTTTAATGATTTAACAAACATACAAAAAAGAATAACTAAATGTTGGGTTAAATGGCACTTAGTTGTACAAAAACTAGGTGTTACTCATCTAGGTGTAATATAAGGATCAGAGTGTTTAAATAGGTACCCTCCTAGTAGGTTATAGGCATGGCAGCTAGTGTAGAACTCTTGGATGGACTACTTAAATAGGTAACCAAAAGTTATACGTATAGCTAGTTGCACACTTATCTTGTACAAGTCATATGTAATACATTAACCAAAAACACAATAAAGGTGATAGCTATCGATAACATCAGTTTTAAAAAATAAAATAAATAAAATAAAATAAAAAAATAAAAAAAAAATATATTAAACTTAAAATATAATATTTGTTGAGCTTCAGAGTAAAATTTTTTATTATAAGCTTTTTTGATTAAAGAGATAGAAAGTTTGTCATTTTTAAAAATATAAAAATATATAAGTATTCTAGCTAAGTATTCAGTACTAATAGGTTTGCTAATGATTTTGTCAATAATTTGTTGTAGATGATGATTGTTAATTTGGTCATTATTGGCAGCAGCACTAAGATAGACTTTAAAAAAGCTATAGAAATAATAGTTTTAACATGCTTAATTAGTTTTAATATTGTTGAATTTAATAAATTCTTTTTTAGTATCAAAGGCAAATTGGCAAAGTAAGATAATAGGTGTAGGTTTGTTAAAAGTAGCAGCTTTAGGCTAGTCTTTGTTAAATATAAAGAAGTCAAGAGTAGGATATATATATTTAGATTTGGGCTGTATATTGGTTGGAGCTAAAAAATGATCATATGAGTCAGTAAAGAAAAGAAAAGATAAGTTTTTAACATTATGTTTTCAATAAAGATAATTTTAAATTTAGAGAGTAAAAAAGATCAATGATTTTTCTCTCCTAACTACTTGTGTTTAAGATTGAGAGTAATTTAGAAGAAACAAAATTAATCTATCTAAGAGCTCTTTTACTTTTAAAAACAGTATTAGAACAGAGGTATCTCCCCTTGTTCCTAAGAAATATAGTACTCCTATTTTTGAGGTTCGCAAACACAAAAAAATTAAGTTTACTAATTACTTTAATATGGAAAAGCCTACTGCATACAACAAAAAAGGCTCTTATTTCAAAGAGAAAACTACAATAGCAAACAGTTACTTGACAGTTTCAGCAGTTTCTAAACAACTAGACACTAATAACAACATACTCAGTTGGGATGAACAAGTCTCTTTAGAAAATATAAAAGGTCTTTTTGAAAAAAGAAAGGACCAAAACAAGAAATTGGACACGTCTAATTTTGAGACACATAACGAAAAACCTAACAACAATAAAAACTCAGCACCAACAACAACAATACACGTAAATCTATACGTGACACCTTTAACAGAACTAAGTTCAACTAAAGTAAACAAAAGCAAAGAAACTGTGAACAAATCTTGGACTAGCCTCTTTGCTAAAGTTAAAAGAAGACAGTCAACTTTTTTTTCTTTCTCATCAAGAAATAATATAAAGTCAAGGAATGATAATGCTCTTATCATAGATATCCAATATCTAACAGGCTCACTAAACGAAATAATGTTCTCACTTCATGAAACTGCAGAACGTGATATAATAGCAGCTAAGCTACATATCAATAAAGGAGCATGTACTCATTTAGAACTAGTATTCTCAAACAAGGAAAAACTAAAGCATTATGCTTCAAAAGGTATACAAATCTTTAACAGAACATACTATGGCTGTATCCTTTCTGATGCAAGAAGATCTTTTCTTCCAATCAAAATCAGAAATGTTCTGTTAGGTGATAAAAATATTATATCAGAAGAAATCAAAGAAACCTTTAATAATATAGGCAAAATTGCCTCAATTAAACCACTTTTAATCGAAGGTACTTCATATTTAACAGATCAATAGATTATTACATTTGAAACTACTGATGATCCAAAATTAGAAGAAAGAATTTTACGATTCTATATTCTTATGAATAACAAAATTATCACAGAATGGCACTCAGCTCCAAAACTTTGCTTCTTTTGTAATGAAAAAGGATATATCAAGAAGGAATGTTCTCAATACTTACAAGCAGTTAAACTTCAGCTACAATTTAAAGAGTTTAATGCAAATAAGAGAAAAAGCAGAATCACTTCTTTTGAAGAAAAATAAAAAAGTCCTGAAATACAAGAACAGAAGGTTCTTACAGAAGACTTAAACATGAACATGAATCAAGCTGAAGAAACTTCTTTAGCCAATTCAGAAGAAACAACTAATTCTAAAAGAATAGAAAAAAAAATGATAGAAAACCTGGCAACAATGGAAAAAGATCTGGAAGTTTCTTATAATGAAACTTTCAGTGATATTGATAAAGAAAACCTTTCTATAGACAACATTACCAGCACCATGATTACAAAAACAAAAAAACCTCAAGCTCTAAATTCTTCCTTAGTTCTAATTGCAAATGATATTAATTTGCAATCTCACTTTAACAATGCTGAGAAGGAATTTAAAGTTGTCTCATATAAAAAGAAAAAAGACAAGAAAACTTCTTCAAAACAAAAGGCTGAGCCAATTAGAAAGGCTCTATACAGAAATCCCCATAACAGAGTACAGAACTCCCAGATCTAAATCTGTACTACTACTTAATTTTCTTTTCATAACCAATCACATCAGATTCAAAATGGCAACCCTTAATATAAAAGGGTTAAACAATTAACAAAAACAATAGAACACTTTAACTCTTCTAAAATCATATAAATTAAATCTAATTATGCTACAAGAAACAAACCTAAATGACAAAAATACACAAAACTTTCTCAAGAACCAATGGATGTTTAACTTTATCTGAACAAACAAAACAGCTATACTTGCAGGCAACAAAGATATAACCTTTAAAAATATAGAATTGGATCTAAATAACAGAATAATCTCTACCAATTTCAAGTACAAGGATTTTACATTTCAAGTTTCCAACATATATGCTCTGCCTAGTCCAGAAAACAGAAAGCTGTTTTTTGAAAAGTGGTCTTTTCAAATTAAAGACAATGCTATTAATATTATTGGAGGTGACTTCAATACTAATTTCTATTTAGAAAGAGATAGAATTAGTGAAGCAGCCCCACAACATGACACCACAAAAGCACAACTTCAAGATCTCACTAAAAATTTTCTTGACTCCTCTAACTTCACTAAGACAAAACTATTTTATACCCTTTTCCAAAATACTCAAGCCAATTGCACTATGGCTACACACTTAGATTATATTTTTGTTGATGAAAAAAATGCTCATTTAATCTCAGAAGTTAATACAAAATTTGGAAACTCAGACCATCTGTTAGTTGAGTGCACTCTTAACTTCAACTCTAAAGGAAAAGAATCTGCTCTTTGGAGGTTCGATAAGAACTGCTTTAAAAATGAAAGACTAAAAAAAGAAATACTAGATGAAATTTCAGACTTAAAAGATATAGAGAATTAGGACTTTCACAAAATACATATACAATCTATCATTAGAGCCTTTAGAAAACCAAGAGTAGTAGAAAACAAAATTACAAAACCAAACAAAAACATTACTCAACTAAAAGAAAGATTAGCATATAATCCTAAAAATAACTATTTACATTCACAAATTAATATGCTAAACTCAGATCTTCAAGAAGAGCTTGCTCAGTTTGCAGAAAAATAGCAAACTCACTCTAAAGCTCAATGGATTGAACAAGGGGAAAAATCTACTAAATACTTTTTTGCCAGATATAAAACAAGAAAAGCATGCTCAGCATTAAAAGACATTAAAAACCCTAAAGTTTTACAACAAACAAGAGAAAATACTCTTTGTTATATTAAAGAAAAATATGCAGAAATCTATAAAAAAGAGGATATAGTTATCAATGTAGCAGAAAAAATGACTAAAAACTTGCCACAAGTTTCTTTTACATATAACTCGTCTTTTATACAAGAAATTACACAAGAATAAATCAGCAATACTATTAGAAATCGTCCAAACAACAAAGCTCTAAGCACAAATGGTCTAACATATGAGTTTTATAAACTTACTGAAGAAGCAATAACACCAGTTCTTCATGGTGTCTTTAATCATACTTTCAGTTTAGGAGTCATGCCAACTTCTTGGTGCAAAAATCTTATTTCACTAATACCTAAAAAAACAGAAAATCTTGAAGACATAAATAACTAAAGACCAATATCACTAGTAAATAGTAATGCCAAAATTTTTATGAAGATTTTGGCCAATCGTCTTAATCTTATATGTGAGAAATTGGTTCCCTATCAACAACATGGATTTATTAAAAACAGATCTATTACTGACACAGCTCTCAACATTATTACTACTCTAAGAAATCAATTAGACCCTTCGAAATAACATTGGTTACTTTTCATCGATCAATAAAAAGCATTTGATCGTATTAGTCATGAATTTTTAGAGTTTATTTTAAAGAATATGAACTTCAATCACAAGTTTATAAGCCTAGTACATAATCTTTTCTCTAATCAAGAAGCTCATATTATAGATGCTGAAGCTATTTTTAGACCACTTAGGGTAGAAAGAGGAGTTAGACAAGGAGATCCTCTTTTATCACTTCTTTATATACTAGCCTTTGAGCCTCTCATAAGAAACTTAAAAAGCCAATTACAAGATATAAAACTAGAAAATCAGTTTTTTAAAACTTCTGCTTATGCAGATAACTTAATGATAGGAATTGGATCACCTTCAGACTGAAACAAAACTTTGGCAGCACTAAGCCTATATGAGGCAGCTTCAAATGCAAAAATTAATAAAACTAAAACCAAATTAGTTTCTCTTACAGCTATAGCTCGATGAATAGAACTTCCTAATAAAGACCAATTTATCAAACCAGAAGAACAAGAAAATATTACTATTTTAAACTATAATATCCTTACTAATGATCAACTGAAGAAAGATCTTTAGGCTACCACTATTAACAAGCTAAAAAAATCTCTTAACAAGCTTTGAAACAGAAATCTTTTTTTTAAAGAAAAAATTTTAATCGCAAAATCAAAAAAGATCAATGATCTCTCTCTTCTGACCATCACATTTAGAAAAGAGGGTAATTTTGAAAAAACAAAATAAACTCTACTCAGGGCTTTACTAACTTTAAAAACAGTAGCAGAACAGGAGCTCTTCTCCTTGCTCCTAGAAAGCATAAGACTTTTATCTTTAAATTCTACAAAAACAAGAAAACTAAACTGACAACAACCTTTACATCTAAAAAACAACTAACAAAAACAGAAACTAACTTCTTTTTTGAAAAGAGTACTATGGCAACAGAAATTATCTATGATGATTTAACTGTCTCTATGCAAGATGACTTCTTGGATAGTATCAGCTGGAATGAACAAGTCATGTTGGAAAATGAAAAAAAACTTCTCAAAGAAAAAAATGATCAAAATAGCAACTCAGTCGTGTCTAGCTCTAAAACATGTTTCGAAAAACAAAATAACAAAGAAAACAAAACAACAACATCTTATATAGAACAAAACAACACGTCTTTTGCAAAAACTAA
>CAJVQA010010874.1:0-11102 GCA_910591915.1 Cetraspora pellucida | reverse complement strand
GTGTTAACATCACTGGTCATCACTGATGTACCAGATCATCGTCCTCAACCTTAGGACTATTTTATCCTCGAGGTAAAACATTGATCATTTCTATATATAATTAGTTACAAATTTTTACAAGTTTTTTTATATTTAATTTTTTGAAAAAATATATTAAGTAAATAATTTTTAATCTTTATATAAAGGTTGTAGATTAGGTCTTTCTGATTCTAATGATGGTAAAATTATTAAAATTGGATAAAAACTCAAAATATGAAATTTTAAACATTAGGTCATAAAATTATATAATAAAATTAACTTATAGATTTACATAAATTAACTAATCAAATTATTTAATTTTGTATTATTTAGACAAATTTTAATCAATCTAGACAAACTTTATCATATATATAAGTATATTTTTTTAAAATAATATAATAGTTCAAAATTTTATTATAATAAATAAATAATTTTTATTTATAATATTATAAAATTTTTTTATTGATTAATTAAAAAATAAAAAAGTTTTTATTTTTTTTTTGATATTAAGATAAATAAAAAAGTTTTATTTATTTTATTTTTTTTAATATTAAGGTGATCTCTTTGGTCTTTTGACTTTTATTAATCAGTTATCAGTATTATGATTCAATGAATTACTACAAAAAAGTATACAATTGGTTACATGTATAACTTTTTTATATTACCTATTTAAAAAGTTCATCTAAAGGTTCCTTACCAATTGTTATATCTAATACCTCTGCTTAGATGTTTTACTTTAAACTCTTTAAATCTGTAATTTGTATTAATATCACTAGATCATATCCAGATGTTTAGATTATTGTCTTAACCTTAGAACTAATTTATCCTTAAGATAAATCCCTCAGAGTCTTTTATATTTATTTTTACAATTAATTTAGATATCATTATAGCAGAATTAATACTTGTAATCAGAATTAATTATTAACCACTATGTCCTTGTAGAGTTCACTTAGACTCCAGCATTTACTTCACAATATAACTCTGATACTTTAGTATACCTTTGCCTTTTTACTTGCCTTTTTACCTGTTTTTTTTACCAAACTTCCAATCCAGATAGCTTATATAGGACTACAATCAGTTCATTAGTATATTAAATCAGTTTAATATTCTTTTTTTCTAGTTTATTTTGGCAGTCTGGTTGGTGATAATCCTAAAACTCCCAACTCAGAGATTCTTGCCTATCTGGCTAATACAACCAGATACTATGACCTTGGTATTCATTTTCTTAGATTAGCTTTTAAAATAAAGCTATTGAAAATTTAGCTACATTTTTACTCAGGTCTTCCCAAATAGACTTCTTGTTACTCAATTTTAACAGATTTACATAGTTATAAGATAAAAAAGTTTTATTAATAATATAGTTTGTAATTATTATATAAAATTTTTTTATAACTAATTATATATAGAAATAATTTATATTATACTTTACTCTTAAGAAGTTTAAAAAAAAATAAAAAAAAAGAACAACTAAAAAAAACAAAAAAAAAACAATAAAGTTTTTTTATTATTTTTTTATTTTTTTTGTTTTTTATTTTTTTTTGATGTTAAGATGACTTTTTGGATAATATAATTTTATAAATCATTATAAGAAAAGTATACAATTAATTATATATATAACTTATTTATATTATCTATTTAAAAAGTTTACTTAAAGATTTTCTATCAATTGTCATACTTAACACTTCTGCTTAGGTGTTTTATTTTAAACTTTTTAAATCTATATTTGTATTAATATTACTGAGTTATGTCTAGGTTATTGTTTTAATCTTAGAATTATTTTATTTTTAAGATAAATTTCTCAGAGTCTTTTGTACTTATTTTTATAATTAACTTAATATTGTTATAACAGAACCAACATTTGCAATCAAGGTTAATTATTAAACTATTATATTATTGTAAAGTTTACTTGAACCTTAGTATTTACTTTACAATATATCTGAAATATTTTAGTATACTTCTGCTTATTCTTTAAACTTCTAATCCAGATAGTTTAATAAAATTATAACCAGTTTATTAATATATCAAGTTAGTTAATATTTTTTTTTGGTTTACTTTAGCAACCTAGTTGGTAGTATCTTTGAGAATTTCAACTTAGAGATTCTTGTTTATCTAGGTATTTTGATATTAATATTTATTTCATAAGATTAGTTATATAGTAGTATTATTAAAGATTTGTATCATTTCTTTATTTAGATCTTTTTAAATAGACTTCTTGTTTTTTAATTTATATAGTCACAAGAATTTATTTAGAGTTTATACTATTTAATATTAGTTTGTATTTTTCTATATAATATTATAATTACACAGATATCTTATAACTTACTAGTCATACTAATGCAATTATCATTATAGATATCTTAATTCAATTATTAAAAACAGTTGATATAATATAAGTATAATATAGATGATTATTCAAATGCTTATAATTAAAAAAATTTGAATACTTAACTTATTATTTGAAGAGTTGTAACTTCTACTTCACTAAATTATTATATCTTATTTTTTAATTTTAATTTTTTTTATTTTTTTATTTTTATTATTATTTTTTTAATATTTGTTATTTTTTATTTTTTAATTTTTAATTTTTTTTGTTTTTATTTTATTTTTTTTTATTTTTTAAAAATTTTTTTTATATTAAAGTTCTTGTCTTTAAAAATTAAATTTTTTTTTTTTTTTAAATATTAAGATAAGTACTTGCAACCCAGGATTTTATTGATAATATATTTGCTAATAGTTGCATTATAATTACAAAGAACAATCATAAAAAGAGTATACAACTAGCCACTTATACAACTTTAGTTATTGTTTAATTTAAGTAGTTTGCTTGAAGATTCTATACTAGTTGTCATATCTGAAACCTACCTATAGATTTCCTATTTAACCACTCTAGTTTTTGTATCTACCCATCTACTTCTACTTACCAATGATCTTAGTCGATACTGATAAAAATATGTTATAGCTATTAAGTCTTTAAAGCAGTTTACTCATATGAGAAATCTTTAACCTTGTACTAAACCTTCTAAAATTTTCTGTATCTTATTTTTACAGCTAACCTAATATCGCTATAGCTGAGATCAACACTGATGGTCAGAGTGTATTATTAAACTACTATGCTCTTGTAGAGTTTACCCCAACTCTAATACTGATTTTACAATATATCCTTATTACTTTGATATTTAATTTAAGTTTTATCAAGCTTTTAAACCAAAATGTCCAGAAAGGCAGATCATAACTATACACTTCTGGTTTATATGTTTGCTAGCATGTAACTTTTTCCTCTAGAATGGATTTTGGCAGCCTGGTTGGTTTTATTTAGCTTTTTTTTAAAGACTGGCTCTTTGCTTAGTTTCACAAGTTTTAGCTTAGTTTCATAGATCTAGTCTTTACAATAGTACTATCAAAAGTTCAGATTACCTTTCTACTTAGGTTTTCCAAGTAGGCTTTTGTCTTCCTATTTGGTTCCTGTGATTTATATAATCTAAGAACTTATCTTGGGTTCATACTGCCTGGTACTGGTTTGTATTCTTTCATACAATATTGCATGAATGCCTAGACCTTCAAGTCATGCTAGTATAATATAAGTTATAAATGTCTTATCCTAACCAATCATAAAAAACAGTTAACTATAACGCAGAAAGAATTGCAAATTTTCATTATTACTAAAATTTGAACTTTAGATCTGCCACTTGAAGATTGACAACCTATCTACTTTACTAAGTCACTATATCCCTAGAATTAATTTTTATTTAAATATACTAAAATAGAAGTTTTTAAAAGTTTTTTTATATAAAAAGTTACAACTAGTTATATATAAACTTTTGATATAAAGGAATAATGATCATAGTATAGTAATCAAATTGTTATATCTCAAGCAACAAGTCTAGTATTCAAATTTTATCTATGATAAAATTTGAAAAATTATATCTGTATTATAACAAACTGTTTCTTGACAATCAGTTGAATTGGCATATCTGTAACCTTAAGTTACACTATCTCAAATAGGAGCTTAAGGCATCTATGTAAATTGTAATATTATATATATTAAAAAAATGTATAACTGGTATCACATAAAGCTTCAATGCAAACTTACAATAAAATCACTAGGTGCAGTAAACTAAAAAGCCAAAAAGTCAAAAGCTTATTTAAAAATTTTTAAATAAAAAAATAGTATAAACTTTTAATGATACAATCAAATCAATAAAAGCCTATAAAACATCTTCAAAAAGATAAACAAATAAACCAAATAACAAGATATATAGAAGAGCATATGACCAATCAGGCTGCCAAAATCAATAAAAAAAAGAATATATATATATTACATCAGACTATCTGAATAGAAAATTAAAAGAGTTTTGTTAGTTCTGAATAACAGTTAGTAACACACCCTTTCAAAAAACTCTCTTCACTAATCCTAAATTTTCAAACAAGGCTAAAAGCAAATATATAAAAAAACATAAAAATGATCTGACAAACTTCATTTGAACTTCTAAGAAAAAAGACTTAGCAAACAAAATACAACTACTTTGTCTTAACAACAATATAAGCAAACTTCTGTTAAATAAAACTATTGCTAGCTTTCAAAACTTTTGTTAAAAATTTTTAGGAAAATTGAAAAATAGTATTTGATTTAGAAAAACAAATCAGAAGCATGTGACCAGTATACAAAATAAATAAAACCAAAGCAATATGTTACATTATACCAAACAACAACAAGAATCAATGATAATTAGCCCAATTAGGAAACAATAAGTAAGTACAGCACATGTAGCAAGCAAATAAATAAACATCAGAGAAGTCTAAAAACAGAAGTACAAACAAGATTGAAGCTATCATATAGCATAAGCCTAATACAATATATTAAAGGCTTAAATGATAGAAATAGAAGATATATAAATAGCAAAATACTAGATTCAATTCTGTCAAAGCTAATAAATAAGCCAAACAACTTAGAGTATATAGCAAGAAATCTAGTGATCTATGATCCAAAAAATATAACACCAGATGATCTACTTTGATATGGCCAAATTTTAAAAGCACTTAAAATAGTAGTAGTATACATAGTATTACATAGTATTGTATAGGAATGGGCAACAAAATTAGCAACAATAGATATAAACTCAAGGTTATTTAACTACTAAAAAAATAAAAAGAGAGAGAAATATTTAAGAAAAAAATTAAACCAGAGAGAACAAAAAAGACAAAAAAAATCAAAGAACCAAAAATAGTACTGACTATAAAGAAGGAGAATAAAGAAGGCAACAATGAAGAAAAGGAAATAATCCAAGATTTGCAAGAAGTTATAGGACAAATAAAGAAACTAAGCATCTCAACTATGTAATGACCAAATCTTAGAAGTTTTCAAAATATAACTAAAAGAAAACTGCAAAGTACAGCAAGAAGTGAAAACAACAATAAGAAAGAAACAGATAAAGAAAGCCAAGATTCTCTAATTAATGATAGAATATATAAACTTAAAGAAGACATCAAAGAAATAGACAGAAAAATTGCTAAACTAAAAGCAGAAGAAGAGAGCCAAAAAACTCTAAAAATAACAGGCACAATAGAGCAAAGTCAGTGATCACCAAGAAATTATATATGTAACAAAAGCAGATCATTTAAAGCAAACATACCAACATATCTAGTACCAGGAGAAAACAAAGAAAAGAGAGTAAAATACACTTAATGGATTTTTTGAGAAAATTATTATATTAAATCAATTTAAGAAGTATTCAAAAATAGTAATAGCTGAGTAAAGATGAACTTCAACTATAAATTTAGCAGAGATGCAACAATAAAGAGAATCAAAGAGAAAGAAGGTGAATGGCTTAAAATTATTCTAGAGGAACAAGAAAGTCAAAAAAGAAAACAAAGTCAACAAGTATATAAAGACAAGAAGAAAGAAAAGAAAAGACCCAAAAATTCTAAAAGACAAAAGAAAGAAGAAATGATAAAGAAACTTATATAATAGAAATGAGTCAAAAATAGAATCATTGCTAATGATATGAGATTGCTAACTAACATTAATATAGAAGAAGTAGATTACATATACAGAAGTATTAAAGGAGCTTAAGTAAAATATATTAAAAGATCCAAATACAAAATGCTTATAGTAATCAAGACAAAAAAAATAGATAATAAAAGTATCCTATGGTTACTGCCAATAGGAATACACAAATTAGCAAGAGTAACATTAGGTGAAGAAGATTTTAATTGGCATAATCTGCAAAACTAGTTCATAACTAGGTTAGTAGAACTCCTAGAACATGCATCAGAAGTATTGCTATTATGGTACTTAAAGAAAAAAGATGCAAAATCAGTGTACATACTACCTAATAAAAATAAAAACCAGAGAAGATCAGCCACAATTACATTTGCATCAGCAGAAGAAATGAAAGCAACACAAACAAAGCTAATAAGATTCAACAACTATTTACTTTTCTGGCAAGACCACAAGAAAGAAAAAGACAAATATATAAACAAGAGTAAAAATGTTAATGTTAAATATATTAATATAGAAGATATCACTGAAGACTTAGAGATAGAAGTATACAGAAGCAGCAATAGTAACAAACAAGAAAAGAAAAATAACAAGTGTCACAATAGTTACAAAAGAAGAAAAAGTAAATCGAAGAAACAAAACTACAGGTGTACAATGTTCTTCAGAAAATATTAGAAAGGTTAGAAAGATTAGAAACTTAATAAGGTCAGACAGTCCTGGCTAATTGCTCTTAAGGGTGCACTAGTTAAACTAATGCATATAGATGAGGAAATTAGAGATTTCTTGCAAAATATTTGAAAAAAAAAGAAAAAAAAGATCTCTTAATTTAAAAGGAAAAGAAAATGAGAAAAAGAAAAAAAGCATAACAAAGAAGAAAAGGATACAAGAAAATCTAAAAGAAAAGTAGAAAGAAGAAAGAAAAGAAATCAAAATCATATATTATAATGTCAATGGACTTAAAACTAAAGTTTAGAAACTTGGAAATCTGCTAGGTTAGGCAAAAAAAAAAAGAAATTGTGATATTAAAAATTATCAAAACAAACCTTACAGAAAGAGAAAAAAAGTTTTTGACTTATACTGCAAACAATAAATATATAAGTCACTAGGTAAATGCAGTAGAAAATAAGAAAAAAGGATCAGGCATTGGAATTCTGGTAAATAAACAATAGGAGAAACATATAGGTGTAATTAAGAAAATAAGTAAATACATAATGAAAATTACATTATACTTTAAGCAATTAGAGTTAGTAATAATCTTGGTCTATATACTACCAAATAACAAGATAATGGAAAAGAGCATCCAACAAAAAATTGTAAAAACAGTCTTAAAAAGAAAAAGATGAACACAAATAGTCATAATAGGTAACTTTAATTATACAGCAAACAATATACTAGACAGACAACACCCATAATCAGCAAACTACAAAAGACTGCCATCTTTAATTGAATAAAAAACAGGATTTTAGTGATACATATAGAGATATGCATTTAACTAAACAACAATACACATGATCAAATAAAGAAACAGCAACAAGAATTGACTATATATGGGTATCAGATGGACTAGCAACTGGGCTGCAAAAAGCAGAAATTAAAGAAGCAAAGGAAATTACAGAAAGTGATCATAAAATAGTAAAAGCAAAAATATGGATTAAATATATAATAGTAGGAAAAAGTGAAGCAGAAGTTAAGAGGAAGAAACAGTCAAGAACATTATATTTGTTTGATCAAGCAAGAATAGAAAATTGGAAAACTATGTACAAAAGTTACAAAATCAACTAGAAGTTAAAAAAACACTAAAGAATATCCAAAAGAAAGAACAAGATGAAGATAAAAGAATAAACAAAATAAATAATATTTGGAATATAATAGAAGAAGCAATTATCATAACAGCAAGCAAGCACATACCCAAGAAAAAAATATACAACATAATAACAAATAAAAGAAATCAAAAAAAACAGCAACTAGAAGAAATTTGGTTAAAATACAAAGGCTAATCAAATATGCAAAGACAAAAAAAGACAAAAAAGTGACAAAAAAAGAAGAAAGCAAAATAAATAAACAATTAAAAGAACTAGGCAAGAAAATAGATGCAAAACTATCAAAATTGCAAAGACAATAGTTAAGCACATGGATAGAAGATATGAAGAGTTGGAAAAAACTATTACAAAAAAGAAAAAAGAAAGAATAAGAGCAAGTCCAAAGAAGGCAAATAAAAAAAAATATAGATAAAAGATCTGAAATGATCAAGACAAATCAAGAAAAGATGATAGCAAATCTACTAAATAAACTATATAAAAAGATAGTACTTGACAGATTTATCAAGCAAAATGAAGAAGAAACAAGTTTGTTAACAAAGCTAAAAGAAGTTAGAAAAGGAGTAACAGAACACTACAAGAAGCAATTTAGAAAAAGAAATATCAAATTGGAAGAGATGTCAAAAAAGTAGAAAGAGATATACAAACTACAAAAGAACATAAAAGAAGAATAATATACAAAAGTTGAACAAGAAATCAAAGAAAAAGAGTGAAAAGAAGTATTAAAAGAGCTAAAAACAAGAACAACTTCAGGTATATCAGGAATAAGCTATATTTTAATAAAACAAGTAGGAGAAAAAATACAAGAAGTATTCAGAAGCTTTGCAGATTTGTGTTTAGAAGTAGGAAAGATTCCAACTAAATAAAAAATAGCACAAGTGTATTTAATACCAAAAGATGTTGAATAGGAATATAGCTTAAACAACATATGACCAATAGCACTAATAAAAACATTTAGAAAGGTTGTAACAAAAGTGGTAACAAAAAGGCTTGTCAAAGTGTTTATAAAAAAAGAAATACTCAAAGGATCAAACTATATAGTCCTTTTAGATAACTTGACAGAATAACCAATACATATTTTAAATATGATAATGGAAGAAGCAAAAAAAAAGAACAAAGAAGTATGAATACTTTTGCAAAACATGAAAAAGGCATTCGATTCAGTTCTACTTAAAAGTCTTGAACTAGTATTGTGAAGAGTTAAGATACCTAAAAGAACAGTGAAATATATTTTAAACCTGTTTCACAAAAGACAATTAAAAATTATTACAGCTTATGATTTAACAAAGAAAATAATAGCAGAAGATAGTATCAATTAAGGTGAAGTAATATCATCTTTAATATGGCAGCTCTTCTATGATCTATTATTAGAAAAAGTACAAAAAGATGAAAGCTTAGACTATATAGTAGAGTAACAAATAAGAAAAAATATGCAATGCAACAATAGTACAAGTTATCATCAAACAACAATTACATATACTGATGATATAACATGAATTGCAAATAATAGATAGTTGCTAATTAAGATTTTAGAAATAGCAGAAGAGTTCATCATAATGAATGATATAAAGATAAATAGAGCAAAGTCAAAGCTGCTAATAATGAATACAAAGTTGAAAAAGAAAGAAAAAGATGTGATATTCAGAAAAAGTAAGATAATAGAAGAACCAAGAAATAAGATAGTTTGATCATTAGGAATATGGCTAAATAATAAAATGCATAAAATGCTAGTAAAGAAAAAAACAAAAGGAATAATAAGTCAAACAGTAAGAGACCTTAGATATAAGAAAATAACAATGAGTCAAATCGCATATATAAACAATATGGTTATAATACCAAAACTAAGTTACATGCTACAATTAATGAAAATATTAGAGAGAAGCTTAAGTGAAATACATCAACCAATAATAAGTCTGGCAAAGCAGAAGAGTAATCTGCAAAGAACATTAGAGAACTGCATAATAGAATACAAAGATTTTGAAAGCTGTAAAACACTATAACAAGAGATAATAATGAAACAAGTAGATAGGCTAGTAACAAGATTAAACAAACAAGATGAACTGGGACAGTTAACAAAATTAAAAATAACACAAGACTGCCAAAGAGTAAATCTAACAGAAGATATATAAAAAGTAAAGAAGATATTAGAAAATGCAAACAGCTAGAAGAATAATTTAGCTTGCTTAACCATATTAAAAGCAAGAAAATTAAAAATAAACATAAGAACAGAAGACAAACTATAAACAATGTTTGGATATGGTAACAAAATAAATGAACTTATTGACATTGATTTATGGAAAAGATGTAAAAGTAAAATAAACAAAGAAGGTCTAGTATACCTAAACCAGCTGCTTAATATGAAAGAAGAAAGATTAGTTACATAGCAATAGCTAAAAAATTATCAAAATCTGTTGAACAAAGAGAAAAAAGCAAACTGGTTCAAAATAATAAAACAAAAAGTGCTTAGTAAGACAAAAAAGTAGAAAGGTCAAATAACACTTCAAGACAAATAAACAAAATACATAAGCAATGCAAGTTAAATGAAAGAGTATATTAGAAGATAAGAGAAGAAAAGAATAAATAATATACAGTATACAAAACTATAGACAGCTGGAGAAAATAATCAAAAAGAAGAAGAAAAAACTACTAATAGAACATTGGCAAATGCAAAGTAAGAAAGATGAATTAGCTGTTAAAATTAAAAGATATAAGAGCTGCACTAGAACAGAAGAGAGTACAGAAGATAACTGCCAACAGTGGACCAGAATAAACAATAAAATTAACAGAGTACCAGATGTATTAATAAAAAAAGGCAGTAATAAAATTAACATAACAATGGACCAGATAACAAAAATAACAAAGATGAAATGACCAGAAACTGAAAAACAAGAACTCGAAGGAATTAGAACAATAGAGAAGTTAGAAATAGAAATCATCAAACAGCAAAGACTAGATGAGTACATCAACCAAAAAATAATAGAAGTTTTAAGAAGAAATATAACAAGAGACAAGAACAAATATATAATATATACAGATGGTATAGCAAACATGAAGGCCAAAGAAGATACAGTAAATGAAAATAGAATAAGATAGGTCTAGACAAGCAAAACACAAGAATGGCCAGAAGAGGAAATAGCAATAGGCTTAGAAGAATGACAAATATCAACAATAGCTAAGCTAGTAGCAATATAAGCAGCAATATTAACAATACCAAAAGAAAAGCAAGTAGAAATATATACAGACAGTAATGCAGCAATAAGAAACATTAA
>CAJVQA010010873.1:0-11102 GCA_910591915.1 Cetraspora pellucida | reverse complement strand
TACTAGCTATAACCAATATACTAATAAAGACTTGAGGGCATGACCTCACCTTAACAATTAAAAAAAAAAAAAAAAAACAAAAATAAACAAACAAATAAAGTTTATTATTCAGTTACAAATACAGAAGTCAATTTTTCACTATCTGAAAATTTATTAACTGATTCAGTATAGTTTATTTTTTTTTCTTAAGCAGTCACACTAGTGCTTTATTAAAATTTTAAAATTACATTTGCAATTGTATAAATATTCTTAACAACTAAGCCCAGCATCTCTTGGTCATCCTAATAATACCTAAGTGCAACCTGTTGTATTATTTCAAACAGAAGTAAGCTACTCATCTAACTACTTAAAGTCTATAATGAAAGAGTCTTCTCCCTTTCATAACAAGCTTTAAAATTGTTTTTTGTGCTTCTTTTATAATTTGATTTTTTTTCTTTTCACTTTCACTTTTTATTTTTTTATGGCTTGCTGATTTAGTTTTTCTTTTTTACTTGAAGCTTTTTTTTTTTTCTTTTTCTTTTTTTTATCCTACCTATTATTTCTTTATTTTTCTTCTATTTATTAATCTTCTTATATTAGATTCTTCATACTTGTTTATAGAATGTATTTTAGGCTGTTCTTGCTATTATATTCATAAACTGTTGCCTTAATTTTGTACTTAGAAGCTGTCTCAATCTGTTTTATGTTTCTTTTGAAATGAGACCTTTAATTAGTGCCTCTCTTATTTTAATTTTCTTTGCTTCTGTTTTTCTAAAGAGGCTGTATATAATACATATAAGGGAACTTGAACTTTTTCTTCTTTCTTTAATCCCTTCCAGGTTGTTGCAATAGTCACTTTTTGGATTCTTTTTTACAAATTTTTTTGTTTTTTACATGCTGCCAAATATTCCTGCATTTCTTTTATTTTATCTTGGCACATCTGGCATTCTATCATTGTATATATATCTGGTTTTTTTTGTTAAGTTCTTTTAGAGTTAGAAGTTTATTTATTATGCACTTTATAAATATACTTCTTTTGATACTACCTCTTTTTATTATGCAGTGCACTCCTTTAGATATCTTCAGTCTATTCTAAAAGTATGTTCAATTATAAAGTATAACTTCTGTTTCTGGTTCTAGTCTTTTAATTGCTTTTGTTTCTTTTATTCCACTCCTAAGCTTGCATTTGTTATCAATTTGCATAGCAGTTTTGCTAGTATGTTAGTACATTTGTTTTTCCACTTTAAGCAGTATTCTATTTTTTTGCAACTGACTTTTTTGACCTGTATTATCTCTTTATTCATTGCATCTTTTTTTGCTAAATTATTAGTTTTATCATTCTGTCTATTTTTACTATAGCTCTTAACTTTAATAAACTCTATTTAAATGTTTTTTGTCATAATAAGCTCTCAAATTTTTATTACTCATATTGTATTTTTTTTTTAAGGATCTTATTTCTGCATACTTGTTCTAAACCTTTATTAATATTTCTTAGTACTGCATTGCTATTTGTATATATTTCTACTTGCTTTTCTCTTGGTATTATTAAAATTGCAGTCTATATTGCTACTAACTCAGCCATTGTTAATGTTTGCCATCCTTCTAGTCCTAATGCTATCTTTTCTTTTAGTCATTTTTGTTTTTCGTCTATTTACATTCACTCTATACCTATACAATTTCTTCTTCTTGTATCTTCTTTAGTCTTCAGGTTTGCTATTTTATCTGTGTATATTATATACTTGTTCTGTTTCTTATTATATTTCTTTTTAAGATATCTACTATTTCTTAATTGATGCTGTCTTTTAATTTTTGTTGTCTGATTATCTTTACTTTTGGCTTTTCTATTATTCTTAGTCTTTCAAGTTTCTGTTCTTCTATCTCAAGTTTGTTTGTCTTTATCATTGTCATTATTTGATTTATTGCTATCTTGATCATGTTGTTGTCTTTTTTTATTAATTTATCTGAAATCACATTGATTCTGTTATTTACTCTTATCTACTGTTGGCAGCTATTTTCTTGATATTCTTTTTCTTTTGTACAATTCTTATATCTGCTAATTTTAATAGCTAATTTATTTTCTTTACTTTGCATTTGCCAATATTCTACTAATATTTTTTTCTTTTTCTTTTTGATTATTTTTTCTAATTTTTAATTGTTCTGTGCACCATGTGCTACCCATTCTTTTTTTTTGTTTTCTGAGATACACTCCCATCTTATTTGCATTGCTTGAGTATTTTGCCCAATTGTTCTAAATTGTTTTTTAACTTCTTTATTTTTTGATCTAATAAGAACTTCTAGTTTTATTGTTTGAACCATTCTGTATTTTTTTCTTTACTTGATAAATCTTAATAACTTTTTAGCTGCTATTATGTAATTAATCTCTTTATTTTTATCTATTAGCTGGCTTAGATATATTAAGTCTGCTTCATTTATTCTAGTACTGCTTCTTTTCTGTAACTGCATATCTATAAGTTCTCTTATTTTGGTTTCATAACCAAACATTGTCCATAAATGCCTTTCATTCTTATATTTATATTAAGCTTTCTTGCTTTTAGCAATGTTAGACAAACTAAGTTACTTTTTTAACCTTCTATATTTTCTGGCATCTTCTTTATTTTTCATATATCTTCCATTAGACTTGCTCTCTAGCACCCTTGTATTATTTTTAGTTTTGTTAACTGTCCAAAACTATCTTGTTTGTTTAGTCTTACTAATAGGCCATTTATTTGTTTTGTTGTTAATTCCTGTCATAGTGTTCTGCAGCTTTCAAGATCTTTGTATTCTATTATACAGTTTTCTAATATTCTTTGTAGATTGCTCTTTTGCTTCACTAAACTTATTATTGATTAATGTATTTTACTTATACTTCTTTTTAACATTTTATTAGCTATAACATATAACTTAATTTGGTATTATTACTATATTGTTTATATATGCAATCTGACTTATTGTTATCTTTTTATATCTAAGATCTCTTATTGTTTGGCTGATTATTCCTTTAGCTTTCTTTTTTACTAGTACTTCACTTATTCTGTTATTTAGCCATAGTGAGCAAACTATCTTGTTTTTGCTTTTTCTGTTATTTTGCTTTTTCCAAAAATCACTTTTCTTTTCTCTTTCTTTACTTTTGTATTCATTATTAACAGCTTTGATTTGAATCTATTTATCTTTATGTCATTCATCTTAAAAAATTCTTCTGCTATTTTTAATATTTCATTAGTTGTTTTTTACTATTTGCAATCAATGTTGTATCATCTGCATATGCAATAGCTGTTTGGTGGTACTTTGTAATGTTGTTGTATTGCATTTTTCTTTTAATCTGTTGTTTTACTATATATCCTAAATTTTTATCTTCTTGTATTCTTTCTAATAGTAGATTATAAAAAACTCACTATATTAATAAAGATATTACTTCTTCTTGATCTATGCTATCTTCTGCTAATATCTCTTCTGTTAGGCCATGAGCTGTAATAATTTTTAGTTGTCTTTTATAAAACAGATTCAGAATATATTTTATTGTTCTTCTAGATACTTTAATCTTTTGCAGTGCTAGTTCTAGACTCTCAAGTAGAACTAAGTCAAATGCTTTTTTTATATCTTGCAAAACTATTCATACTTCTTTATTTTTCTCTTTTTTTTCATTATTATATTGAAAATATGTATTAGTTGTTCTGTTGAGTTGCCTGAGAGGTTTGCATGATTTGGTTCTTTGAGTATTTGTTTTTCTGTAAAAACTTTGGCAAACCTTCTTGTTACCATCTATGTTACAACTTTTTTAAATATTTCTATTAATGCCATTAGTCATATTTTGTTTAAACTATATCTCCACTTAACATCTTTAGGTATTGGGTAAACTTGTGCTATTTTCCATTTCATTAATATCTTTTCTTCTTTTAGATATAGGTTTGCAAAGCCTTTAAATGCTTTTTGTGTTTTCTTTTCTGCTTATTTTATTAGAATGTAACTTATATCTGATATGCCTGGAGCTGTTTCTGTCTTCAGTTTTCTTAGTATTACTTCTTATTTTTTTTTCAATTTCTTTTTCAACTTCTGTATACTATTTCTTTTTAATGTTTCTTATATTTCTTTTCACTCTTTTAATATCTCTTCTAATTTTGTATTTCTTTTTTTGAATTGTTTTCATAGTGTTTTGCATCTCCTACTTTGATATCTTCTGAACTTGTTAGCAGATTTGTTTTTCCTTCTGCTTGTTTAATAAATCTGTTGAGTACTATTTTCTTATAAGGCCTATTCAAGTTCTTATTATTATTTTTTTCTGATCTGTTTTGATTATTTTACATCTTTTATTTATATTCTTTTCTATTTGTTTTCTTTGTATTCATTCTCAGTCCTTCTTTTTCCTTTCAATAGTAGATTTTTCCAATCCTTTATATCTTCTATTCACATGTTTAACCATTGTTTTTGTAGTTTTAGCAATTTTGTACTGATTTTCTTGCCTAGTATCTTTAATTGTTTATTTACTTCATATTTTTCTTCTTTTGTTACTGCTTGTGTTTTTTTTGTTTTTGCATACTTGATTAATTTCTGTAACTTGACAATGCTTTCTCCTTGTTGCTGTTCCTTCTGACTTCTTCTGTTAATTATTATGTTAAATACTTTTTTCTTGAATATGTGTTTACTTGCTGCTGTAATAATAGCTTCTTCTATTGTATTCTATATATTGTTTATTTCTTCTGCTTTTTTTTTTCTCATTTTGTTCTTTTTTGTAAATATCTTTTAGAATCTTTTTTATTTTTAATCAATTCTGTAGCTTTTGTACATAATTTTTTTAATCTTTCAATTTTATTTGATTATATAAGTATACTGTTTTTGATTGCCTCTTTTTTTTTAATCCTTGTTTTGCTTTTAACTGCTATCATATGTTTGATCCATATTTTTGCTATTACTATCTTGTGGTCACTCTCTGTAATTTCTTCTACCTTTTTGATTTTTGCCTTCTGTAGACCTAAGACTAATCCATCTGATATCTATATATAGTCAATTATTGTTGTTACTTCTCTATTTGACCATGTATATTGTCGACCTATTGGATTCATATCTTTATATATATCTCTAAAGTCTTGTTTCTTTATTCAATTGAAGATTGGAAGCCTTTTGTAGTTTGTTGTTTGCAGATATTGTCTGTCTAGGATATTGTTCACTATGTAATTAAAATCACCTATTATGATAATTTGTATTTGTTTCTTTCTTTTTAAGATCATTTTTACAATTTTTTGTTAAATGTTTCTTCCTACTACCTTATCATTTGGTGGTATATATGCTGTGATTACAACTAATTCTAATTGTTTGAAGTATAGTATAATCTTTATTATATATTCACTTATTTTTTTAACTGCACCTATCTACTTTTTCTATTGTTCATCAATTATAATTTCAATGCCTGAACTTTTTTTTTTGTTTTTAGCTACATTTGTTCAAAACTTTATATATTTTTTGCCAGTCATATATGTTAGAAACTTACCTTCTCTTTCTATAAGATTTGTTTCTATAATTTTTAATATTGTAATTTCCTCTTATTCTGTCTAGCTGAGCAGATTTTTCAATTTCTAACCTTTGGTTATGAGTCTATTTATATTGTGACATGCTAGTTTTATTTTATTTTTTTTTCTTTTTACCTTTCTTTTAGAAATCTTTGTTTTGTTTCTGTACTTTTAAGTTCTTCTTTCTTTCTACTATGTATTTCTTCTTCTTGACAAGAAGTTTTAACTTTTTTTCTTTCTTTAAACACCTTCTTTTCAATTCACAAAAACTTTTCAATCTTCTTGTCTATATTTATTAGTTCAACTGTAGTGCCCTTAGAAGTTATCAGCTAGGCCACTTCTTGTACCTAGTTGCATTTCCTCTATTTTGTCTAGTTTATCCAAAATTTAACACAAAACATCTTCTACTTGTACTATTCTTGCTTGATCTTGCAGGATTGGTTTGGTTTTTTTTTTTTTAAGTCATCTTCTTTTACTTCTATGTTAGCATTTCTAGCTTCTAACCATTCTTCTATATTTTGTATTTAGAAGTTTAAATCTATTTTATCATATCTTTTACTTGGCTTTTCTTATGTTATGTTTCTGATTCTTAATACCTCTTGTTGTTTGCTATCTATTTTTGATCTTTCTTGTTTTTTTTCTCTTAATTCATCTCTTTTTTGTATTTTTCTTTTTCTATGATTTTTTTAACTTATTCAATAGTTATTGTACTATATTGGTATTGTTTAAGCTTCTTTTGTTGCTAGAGCATTTGCAAAAGTGATTATTGCAAACTTCTTTTGATTTTCATTTTTGTTGTATAGGATGTATACTACTTTTGCACCTTTGTTTTTTAGGCATTGTAATAGAAGCATTTTCAAGGCTTCTTTTGGGATGTTTAACAATTTAGCTATCTACTGTCCTTGCTTGTCTCTTTGGCCATAATCTTCATCCCCAATTGTTATATATACTAATTTGTTGTTTTCAAGTGGCAGTACCTATGTAATATTTTTTTTTTCTCTAAGCTTGCTACTATTACTGGCAATGCCTTATATGATGATCTCTTGATTCATATAATGTTCAAGTTATTAAATTTTTTGCACATATATTTAATCTTTTTTTCATTAATATTTGGTGATAAATTCTATATAGTTAACTATTTTTTCTTTTGCAATTCTTTTTCTTCTTTTTTGTCTTCACCATTTTCTATTAAATTGCTTTTTTTATAGCATCCTTTTCTTTTTCTTCTTTTTTTTGTTTCTTTATTTTTCTTGTTCTTCTTGGTTTTTTGTCTATTCTTGGTTGTTTTATATCTTTTTCTTCTTTTTTTTAGTATTGTGTTTCTCTTGCTACTCTGTTTTTTGATTTTTATTCTTATTTTTTTTTAAAATAAGTTTAAGCTATTCATTTTTTTTTTTAATTTTGTTTATTGCTGCATCTTTGCTATATTCATAATTAAAATCTACTTCAATCCAATTGTTTCTATTTTTGAATACTTCTTTGATTGTTTTAATATAATAGTTATTTTTTAGGATTTACTGAACATACTTTTCTCTTTCTTTTTTGCATTCAACTGGCAAAGCATATGTTGGCATATTTGCCTTAAAGAATTTGTTGTTGTTACATATTCTGTTTTCTGAAGACTATCAACAATGCTCAATTGTAATTGCAAAAAATAAAATGCTGATTTCTTTATCAAGTGATTCTTCTTCTTGTTCTTCTAATTTTGTGTTTGTGTTCTTATTGTTTTCTTCTATTTTTTGCAATATATTACTTTTTAGCATTTCAGATTTATTGACAGTTTGACTTGTTTAATGATACTGTATAGTAATGCTAAGACCTTTTATTTGTTCTTCTAATATTTTTAGCTCTTGTTCATTATTTGTTCTTCTTTCTTCTTAATGTGTTAGTTCTCTGTTTATATTTGTATTATATTTAAAAGATTCTGAATTGAGCTTATTGACTTAAGCTTTTTTGTCTACTTATTGATTATTTCTTCTTTGAGCCAATCTGTTTTTGCTACTCTTACTGTTTCTAATATTTGATTATATACTAACATATCATGAGATGTAATATTTTTTGAGTTGTATATTGCTAATCCTTTAGCAATATGCTCTATATTACTTGGATTCTGTGTAGAAGTTTTAAAAACTTGGTCTAAAATTTTACAGTTTACATGTCTTCGATTCTATCTCCTATTCCTTTAATATAAAATATAATATCTGAGTTGCAATTTTTATTTATTGATTTATATTCTAAAGATTGGATCGAATCTTTTTTTTTGGCTAATTAGTATCTAGAATTAAGTTTTGTAATATTTGTTAATATATTGTTAGTACTATGTACTAATTCTATAGTGATGCTTGCTATTTTCTAATTAAGTATAAGTCTTATTTGTTTATTGTTATTTGTTGTTACTACAGTTATTATATGTTTTGTTTTTTGTTTTTTTCAGAATAATGCCAATTTTCTAAAAACTTTTATTTTTTTTGCTAAAAATATTATTATTTCTTATTAATATCTTAATGCAGCTTTCTTTGTCTTCTAACCTCTACTATATTATATGTATTTTTTTCTGATATAGCTTTTTTGTTAGTTATCTAAAGGGTGTTTGCTAGTATGTTTTTCTATTATTTTTGTATTTTGTTTTTTTTTGTTTTGGAATTGAGGATCAGAAAGAGTTATTGAAGTTTAGTATGTTTTAATTTATTGATTATATATATTAAATTAAAATTATTAATTTATTTTTAAATAGGTTAATATGAATTTTTGTAATAATTTGTGGTTTCAAAGTGATGCAAATAATTGCACTCTAGAAGAATATTTAGTATAGAAAAGGTAAAAAGTAATTTTGTAAAATTTTAGATGAAAAATTATTTAATACTAGTAATTTTAATATAATTATTAAAAATTATTTTAATAAACTAATATTAAATAATTTGAATCTAAAATTTTTAGTAAAAAATAATATAAATTTATTTTCTTTAATTTATCCTGATTTTTTAAATTATTTAGTAAATTTATCAAATGTTTTAAATTGTATTGCTTTTTTAAAAAATTTAAAACTTTTTTAATAAATTATATTAATAATAATAATATATAAAATATTATTAATTTAGAAAATAATATAATAGATATAAAGAATTAATTAAAGATATTTCAAATATTTATATTAAAATAACAGAAAAAGATTGAAACCATAAAGATTTCTACTTAAAGGAAGTTCTAGAAAAAAAAAACAAAAATAATTAAACTTGGAAAAGCAAGAATATTTAAATATATGACAAATTCATTTTTTTTTTTTAATATTAATGATGAGGCCATGTCTTTATCTTTATTGAATATTTAATTGAGATTTTACATAAAGTACAATTCTGCTTTTAAAATTATAGAAAGAATAGAAGCTCAGACTAATTTATCTGCAACATAAACTAACCAAAATGCTTAAGGCTTATCTAGATTTGAGTGTTAGTAATTATGTATAGAAAATTAGTTTGATATTTAATTCATTGAATATATTAGAAGTTTATTTTTAAACTAATAGAATTGAGTGAAGAAGAATGTGATAAAAGTAAGACAACATTTGGGAGTATGTTATATTCAGGAGTTTGAGCTTAGATTTTGAAATACAGTATGAAATCCAGATTTTATAATAGATATATTGATTAAGATGAAGTAAGAACTTAATAACAAGTGTTGTAGCTACTTTTTTAGATGACAAACTTGCAATAATATCAATAAGTTCATTTGGTATTAGAACTGTTAGAGTTGAGAAGATTGAGAGTAAATCTAATATACTGTGAATAGTCATACTACTCAACAGCTTGATTTGATTGTATAGATTGATTATAGTATTTGAAGTAGTATCAAGTATTTTAGTGTTTAAAGTATATTGTAATGAGATGTCTATAAGGCTATATAACAGTTGATTAGATGGACAGATTGTTCAGTAAAGATGAAAACTGATTTGATGATATTGGTATCTGATAGGTAAGTATGAGTGATATTATTTATATAAAATGTGTAGAGTGGAAAGATCATTTAGTAGGATTTTAATTTTAAAGGATTTGAGAGTAGAGGACTAAAAGCTGTGTAAGAAGTTTGAGATTTTTTGATTGTTGTTGATGTATAGCCAGGTAGCTTGCTAATTAACTTAGTTAAGAATTTTGTTCTATTTTTGAAAATGATTTTGTGTAATTCATAATGCATAAATATATGCCTAACATATTGTATGAATACTGTGATGAAGAGATAATTCTAGAAAAAAGTTTTCAAAGTTTAAAGTGTATACAAGATTGTAAATATTATAGAACATAAAGGTAAGATATAATAAATTGTAATAGCTGCATGCAAGTTGATCTGCAAGATTGTTGCACTGATTGTCTTAATGAGCAGTAACTTTGTAAAAGATAATATGAATACTGTATAATTTGATGAAGTTGATAAGTGTATTCTATAGTGAAAAATATAATGTATATGTATAGGATAAGGTATGAGTTAAGTTAAAAAGACTGTAGTATTTAGAAATTACAGATTGTGGGTCAGTATATATATGTATAGTACAGTTTCTAGAAGCAGTAATGAGAGCTAATAAGATAGCAGTAAGCTTCACTTTAAATAAGCAAGACCAATATCTTATTTGGGCTTAGAAGATATGCAGTATATTGTTATTAGAAATTTGGGCCCATCCAATACCCATAGAGCATTGTGAGATGCCCAGGTTGATAACAGAGTCATTTATATAAAAATGAAGTTCTAATAATTGTGTATTGTAGTTAGCAATTTGTTAGAGCTTGTTTGTTAAAGTACTGGGTTCAAATATCATTAGAATTAAGTATGTTGTAATGTTGATATTAGGGGGTTAGGAATTTGAGTATAATGTCGAATTGCTATGGAGTACATAAGGTCAAGGTGATTGGTATTAAAGTTAAGAGTTTTGTTATATATATTAACTTAGCCAAAGAATCTAAAAGAGAGGTTGATAGGAATATTGATTGTACATTTGTTGGCAATTGTATAAGAGTTGAGAGAGCAGCCTAGGCATATTTGTAATTGGATATGTGAAAATAGGTATAGATTGGTAAATTGTTGTTTTATATGACATTGCCAGTAAGTAATAAGTATGGTTCCTGAAGAAGAGAGCTGTCTTCTGGCTTTGACAGTAATGATTTGATCATCAAGTACTGTAATAAGCCATGGTTTTTTCTGTAAAGAAAAGTGTTCAGTTGAATAACTATAATAGTTTGTATTGAGCAAGTGTAAATGTTGATAAAGAGTATGGTTGTATGAATGGCTTGTAGTTTGGTCTTCTAAATAGTTAAACCAAAGTGGTTGTTTGTCTTTAGAAATTTTGTTTATGCATGTAGATATGTGTTTCCAATTTAAAAAACATAAGTTATCAAATGTAGTTAGTTAATCTAAGTAAAGAATGTGATGGTATCTGAGTTGTTTTTTGAAAGTTGGATATTTTGGATGTGATGAAAGTATTGATTCAAATAAAATAGATCCTTCTTGAACAGTATATAGAATATTGTATAATGGATTAAATGCAAATGTAATACCAATGGACGCAAATCACTAACTCTTTCCGACGATCACTTGTACCAAATTTCTGCTGCAAACATTTGTCTCTTACTCAATATT
>CAJVQA010010872.1:0-11106 GCA_910591915.1 Cetraspora pellucida | reverse complement strand
AAAGGTGTATTACTAGAAATAGATAATGTTTCAATTAGTAAAATTTTGTATTAAAGTTCCGACAAGGCTGTCAAAGAGGAAAAAAAAAAATAAAATAAAATTTAAAAATTAATTTGTATTATAATAACTGTCTTCTGTTAATTAGTTAGTTTTATATAGCTATAATCTAAATACATCAAGTCAGGTTCTACCTATTATTAAGAGCTCAGAGCATTTATATAAAATATAATATATATGTATATAAAGGAATCTTCTAACTAGTATTATATAAGATTTCAATACAAACTCATAATAAAACTATTAGATATAAAAAACTAAGAAATCAAGAAACTAGAAACTTATTTAGAAATTCTCAATTAAAAAAATAGTATAGACTTTTGACAGTACTATTGGACCAGTTGAAGCTTATAAACATCTTTATAAGAATAGACAAATAAACTAAATAACAAAGATATATAAAGAAGTATATAACCAATTAAGCATCTTGAGGATAAAATAGTTCTAAGTTAAGATGATAATTTGAATATCTGAGTATGACCCAGTAATGTTAATATAAGTTGCAGGTTTAGATGATTTAAAGTAGAACATCCAAATAGAGGTATTAGATATAGCAATTAGTAAAGAACCTTCAGACAAACTTCTTAAATAGATAATATAGAAAAATTAATATGTAACTAATTGTATGCTCTCCTGTAGTAGTTCATAAAATTATATTATCAAAAAAGTCATTAATAAAAGTAAGAGGTTATTTTAATATTAAAAAAAAAATAAAAAATTCAACTAAGTTGCTAAAATCACTATAAAAAAAGAAAACTAAAATATAAAGTCCTGTTAGTTCTGAGTTGCAGTTAGTAGAAGATAATAAAGAAGATATCAAAAAGATGAAACTAAATCTTAGTAAACTTTATACAAAAATAATAATAGTGTAATGTAATGATTAAATAGATAACTTTTGTAAATACAGTACTGGACAGTAAAAGACATCCAATGTTTATTAATAAAAACTTTGAAGTATTATAACTTTTTTAAAATAGGTTAACTCAAAAAAACCTCTGACAAATTGATAGATTTTTGGATAAACTATATTTTTGTCAAAGGATTTTTTTTTATTCTTTGTTTTAAAAAAGTTATAAAAGAATAAAGTTTATATAAATTTAAAAAATTGGCATTTAATATAAAAAAAAAAAAAACATATATATATTTTTAACCAATCAAAATCAATTCACAAAAATTAGCCAATCAAAATTGATTATATAAGAACCAAAAATTGGTGCCTATATGTATTGATTGGATGTCTTTTACTGTCCTATACTATATAAATATTAAGCAACTATAATGTATTGAATAAAACTAAATCAGTATATATAAGATATAACAAGCTTTAGTAAATTTTTAATCAAGAATAAAATAGTTTTAAGAGTACTAATAAGAATCAGAAATTGTGTTTTCATAATACAAGAAAATTGTATATACAAAGAATTTAAATTTGTAAAACCTATAGTTGGTTTACAAATATAATATCTAGTATAGAACCTATATAGTAATATATTAGACAGACTACTTAAATTAGGTATCAAAAGTATATGTATAACTAGTTGTAATCTCTAATATAAAAAAACTCCTAAAAGCACTTGTGTTTAATAAAAACTTGAATAAATTATTTCTTTAAGGCAAAAACTTTAATACAAAAAAATATATATATATTTTAAAAACAATATAAAATAAAAAAATTATTTTAGAATATAGTGATCTAGTAAAGTAGTCAGGTTGTTAACCTCCAAGTAGCAGGTCTAGAGTTCAAATCTCATGAACAATAAATTTTGAAAAATAGGTCTGTGTTATGATAATTGTTTCTGTGAATTAGTTGGATTAGTGTATCTGTAACCTTCAGTTGCATTATCTTAAATAGAAGCTTAGAACATTTATGCAAAATGTAATGTTATATCCATATAGAGGAATGTTAATAATCAGTGTTGCATAAGACTTTAGTGCAAACTCATAATAAGACTACCAGGCATGAAAAATGAAGAAACTAAGAAGTCAGAAACTCACTTGGAAATTCTAAGTAAGGAAGTAGTACAAAACTTTTGATGATGCTATCAAACTAATAGAAACTCATGAAACATTTTCAAAAGAATAAATAGATAAACTGAATGTCAAAATGTGTAGAAGAGCATATGACTAACTAGACTATCAGAATTATTAGAGAAAAAGAATACTAAAGTATACCATACTGGCTATCTGAATTAGAATTTTGAAAAGTTCTATTGGTTTTGAGTAGTAGTTAATAAGAAATGATGAAGAAAATATTAAAAAAATGAGTACTGAAATTTGGATAAACTTTACAAGAGTAAAAGTAATTTAATGGTTAGCTCTGACTACAAGTGATGGTTTAAACCAAAGTGATACTGAATAAGCTATAAGTATGGAATACGGAATGCACTAGTAGGTTTAGTACAAAATTAAATATAACTTAGTGATCATGGCTTATCTTTATCAGTTTACTGGAGTCATTAGTAGGGTGTAGTGAATATAAGATCAAAGTGTTTAAATAGAAAACCTACAGATAGGTTCTAAAGTATAGCAACTAGTATAGAACTTTTTGGCAAATTACTTAAATTAGACAATAACTAAAGTTGTACAAGTGACTAGTTGTATATTCTTTTTATGATTATTTCTGTATTATTATATTAACAGATGCTAGCCAACTGATATTACCAATAAAATTCCAAGTCATATATACTTACCTTAACATTTAAAAAAAAAATATATATATATTTTATTGTCTATGTAAATCTGTTAAAATTAAATAATAAGAAATTTATTTAAAAAGACCTAAATAGAAAGATAATCAGATTTTTGATAATTCTACTATAAAGGCTAGCCTAAGAAAACAGATACTTAGCTTATAATATCTGGTTATAGTACCTGGTTATAGTATTTAAACAGACAAGAAGCTTTGAATTAAAAGTCTTAGAGGTATTACTAACAAGACCACTAGAATAAACTAGAAGAAAAAAATATCAGCTGATAATATACTAATAAACTAATTATAATTCTATATATACAGACTATTTAAATTAAAAGTTTGAACAAAAGACTAGACAAAAAGCAGAAGTATACTAAAGTACTAAAGTTATACTATAAAGTAGATGCTAAAGTCTGTATAAACTCTATAAAAACATAATAGTTAAATAATATAACTTTGATTGCAAGTATTAGTTCTGATATAATGATATTTAGATTAACTGTAAAAATAAGTACAGAAGGCTCTAAAGGTTTATCTTAAGGATAAAATAATTCTAAAATTGAGATGCATCTGAGTATAATCCAGTAAGTTAATACAGATTATAGGTTCAAAAGGTTTAAAGTAAAACATCTAAGCAAAAATGTTAGATATGACAATTGGTGAGGAACCTTTAGGCAAACTCCTTAAATAGGTAATATAAAAAGTTACATATGTAGCCAATTGTATGCTCTCCTATAGTGTTTCATAGAATCACATTACCAAAAAGTTATTAATAAAAGTCAAAAGACCCAAGAGGTCACCTTAACATCAAAAAAAAAAATTTTTTTATAAAAAAAATATAAGTTTAATATAACATAAACTTAAAATTAAATTTTACAAAATTTATATAGTAAAAACAATAAAAACTTAAAAATTTAAAATTATTAAAAATCCAAAATTTTAATAATAAATATTTTGTAATTTTATACAATTAGAAAATTTAATACCTTAATACCAAAAAAAAAAGTAAGAAAATTTAATATTTATATTTTGAGAATTGCTATTTTCACTTCTTATTTTTGTTAATGCTATCCTTCTAAATACAAAAAAATGCTTCAGATAAAATATAATTATTAAGTAAACCTCTTTTTGGTATTAATTAAAATTATTTATTAGGTCTTTCTGGTTCTAATGGTGATAAAATCATTAAAATCAGACCAAGTGGTTCTTAAAATATTTATACCTACTGGTCTGATTTTAATAATTTTACCACCGTTAGAACCGGAAAGGTC
Organism: Cetraspora pellucida; assembly: GCA_910591915.1. NCBI lineage: Eukaryota > Fungi > Glomeromycota > Glomeromycetes > Diversisporales > Gigasporaceae > Cetraspora > Cetraspora pellucida. The sequence goes on along the minus strand of CAJVQA010010872.1, from coordinate 7,086 downwards.
TAATAAACAACTTTAATTAATACCAAAAAAGTTTTACTTAATAATAATATCTCTTCCGGAGCACTTTTATATATTTTGGGAGGGTGGCATTAGCAAAAATGGCGAGTGATAATAGCAACACTATAATTTTCAGAGTTGAAAAAAAGCATTTTTTTTGGTAACAAAATTTCCTAATAAGGATTTTACTGTACCAAAGACCCGTAAAATTTTAGATATAAAATTTCCTAGAAAATTTATATATCGATATTGCTTTATTAAAGATAGGACACTGTCCAGGCGGAATATTTCTGACTTTCACAATTCTGGCCCACATTAGCCAATTTGCGTATTTTATTTTTAATACAAACTTATATTTAACTTATAAGACATACAATACAATCATTAAAAATATTATAATGTAATATAACAAAAGAATGAATTTTTAAAAACCAAATTTTTACGGGTCTTAGACATGTACGAATTTACTAGGACACAATTCAAAGAGAGCTAAAAATTAATTTGGTCGACAACTTTAAGTATATTTTTGCGCTCGGATAAATTTTATTTCAAATAATCCCTGGATTTTATTTAGCGGAGGGCGCCGCAAATAATGTTTATAGTCGAAATTCAAAAAATAAATTCGATGAATTTCTACGAGCATTTATTAAGAGATTACATTTCGACAATACTAAGTGAATTTCTACGAGAATACTTTAATCATGAACGAGATGGGCGTTTGGGTAGGTCTTTATTGTCTATTTATTTGTTCACTCATATTTCCAAATTTTTTCTTTGAAAATGGATCGCACCATCACAATTATCATTATGGCATAATGGTAATGTCACCGACGTCCATCGGATTGCATTCTAGATCAGCTTTATCTTAAGAATGTTACTTTTTTTGAAACATTATACAACGACTCTTTTTTTATTTATGCAAATAAAAAAAAAACATAAAATACGGTATTATAGTTTATTATTGGCAGATTTAATTTTTGAAATAATAACCAACTAAACCGACTTAGCCATATCAAAACTATTGACTCTGCTAAGCATATAAGTTTTAATAGAATACAATCACTAACTTTCACTGACTGTCATCCATCATTGAATAATCTGGAGGTGCAAATGGTTTGACTAGCATTTCAGAAAACTCTTTGATATCTTGTGTACCACGTATTTCTTTTGTTAAAAGTGGCATTAGAATAATATGAAAATCCTCATAGAGGTTATAAATTTGGTCTAGATATTTTTGTTGCATTTTGTGCCGAACCAGGCATTGTTCACAATCAGAATCTATTAAAAAAATTTGCGTATTAAAGTATTTAATGAGTTTCTCAACAGCAATAAATTGATAAAATTAATATCGATATATGCTAAACAAGTGTCAAAGTATGAAATTTACCTTTCCGTGGAAACAATAATTGATTTACAACAATATTGTGTGTATCAATATGATAAGTGGTTAATTCTTGAATCATTCGTTCTGTCTCATAGAGAGACAAGAACTCGGAAATACACACGCAAATGAATGTGGTCTTATCCTATTATTGCAAAAAATTAAACTTAATTGTTATTAAAACTCATAATATACGTAGTTAGTTTTAAATAAACGTACCGGGTCTTTAAATTGATTATTCACTTCTGTAATAATGGCGCGCATTCCTTCAAGTTTTCCAAACATATCTTCTTGATTAGCATTAAGACCCATCATACCAGACATCTGTAATTTTCGTCCACAAGAATTAATAAAATTTCTTAACTCTTACTAAAAGCATGTGTTTATATAAATTTGCCCCATTTTCCACATAGCGTAATATTTCTCTCTTACTTGCTGAAAAACTGGTCCGAATCGTCCACTCAATTGCGAAATTTTTGCTAATGCCTTTTCCAACACACTGGGAAAGCTCAAAAACCGCAATGTATGACCAGTGGGGGCGGTATCAAAGATGATTACTGAATATTCCATTGTTTTTACTTGCCTGATAAATTAGTAAACGAATATAAATATAAAAATTAATTTATCGATCCTGAAATTAGGGATTGGACCCGATGGGTATTTCCACGGATATTCTATGAATAAAGAGTAATCCAATAATCCTAACTGAATCAGCCAAAGTTAGGTACAACCAGAACATTCCTGGGTTGATTAATATATAAGAATACCAACCCAAAATATCTGAATTATCTGACAGTGTTTTTTTTTTTTAATGGATTCATTCTCTAACCGTTTTACTCGGGTAGAGTTTTTAACGGGTCCAATCCCTACCCGAAACAAATGGCCTAGTTTATTTACTTCATAACTTCAGCGAACCCCATTGCTTCATCAACACCAGGAATGGCAAATGCAAGATCCTGCATCATAGCTCCCATAGCTCCTCCACCTTGTTGTTCAGCTAATGTAAAAAAAAAATAATGACAATAATACTGGCTTAATGTACAAGAATACAAATATTTACTATTTTTTTTTTTAAAAAAAAAAACCCCCCAAAAAGGAGCTATATATAAATACATTGTTCTAACATCTCTTGGATCGATGATGTCGGGTCAATTTCCTAAATAAAGTCGTTTAAATAATAAATGTGTGAACTAGATTAAAATGTGGACTAGATTATAAATATTGATACAAACAATTTGTCATTTAAAATTAATCAAAAGAATTTTACATTACCATCGCATACAAATTTGTAAACCCATCTATCAGAGTAGCTTCTTTACTGAATTTTTGGCCAAAAGCATCACTCAAATTATGTGCAGGGTCAGTTGATATTAGTAAAACAGACTCTCTCACTTTGCTCAGCTGCACTGCAAGGGAACATGATGTTGTCGTTTTACCTAGACATTTGTTGACGATCACCTTCAATTTTCTTCGAACAAAGATACGCATGTAAAGCAAATTTGAATAGATTATAATTACCAACGCCTCCCTTCCCACCGACAAAAATCCAATGTAGAGATTTTTGGTCTAGTACGTTTTGCAAGGTAGGTTCAAATTTTTCGAATTCTTCATCAGAGGAATCTTGAGACATTCTGCAGCAATTAAGACACTTATCGGCTTTTCTAACTGAGTATGTATGACGTACACTTCTAGACTTTATATATGCTGAACATTATTGTCATATGATTTGAACTACTGTACAACCCTTATCGCGGACTACAGTATTCCGGATATCTTTCTAAAGGTCTCTACACTATATTTGGAAACTTTATGTAAGCAATATCGATATGCGCTTAGAAAAATATAATCCAAGAGTTCGACAGGGAGGCCTCCAAAGTTCGGGTCGATGATCGACATCATCGCCGCAGCATATTATACTCCAATAGGCGATCATCCATCGCACCGTTGTCAGATAATCTCTTATAGAAAATTACTTTAAGAACTCTTTCAAGAATTCTTGTTATAGAAATTATATAAACAACTATGAGGTCAGGAAGTTAAAATTTGACCTCAGACGGACCTAACCTATATACTTTATACAATTTTTTCGCTAGTTTCAATTTTTATACGATTTAATTTTTAGAGTAAAACTGAATAAGTTTTTTTATTAGAGTATACTTGTTTTGCACTACTATTATCTTACTATTCATTGCCATTAACAACAGCTACGTTCTCCTCAACATCTACCGATTCTGGACATGACAAATACATGAGATACGTTTTTTTACTATTTTCTGGAGCCCAAGTTGATTGCTGGTGTTTTCACCATCCTGTACTTTGAATATTTTTTTCCATTGTCACTAATAGGGCTGTTAATCGATTCGGTCCGGATTGACGGTCCTTTGGTCCATCCAAGGACCAGTCCTCTTTAGGACGGATCGAGAGGACTATCGGTCCTAATAGTAAGTAAGGATGAGCATTAGGGTGACATCTGAAAGGACACCGCACATAGCAAAATCTTGCAAGAAATTTTTTTGTTACGGCGCAGAAGGTGGTTTTAGAGGCAAAATTTCGAATTGTGGACGATTTTTTGAAAAACTCGTGAGTTTATTTTGGTTTCATGTTATGTTTGATCCTGTGTCGTGGTTTAAAATCACAAGACTGAAGACTTTTATGCGCAGTAGTTTCAAGTTATACAATCATAGATAAATAACATTACAAATCAAGTAAACTGATGTATAGTAACTAGATGCATTCATTTAATTCAAATCGAAGTTGGGAAAGCTCTTAAATAGTCGTTCATCTTATCTAATTATTATTGGTCCTGTTCGGTTATGGACTGCGATCCAATCCAATCTTTTAAAAGATCTCCAGTCTTTGGGCCAGGACTAACCGGACGGACTGATTAACAGCTCTAGTTTCAATGTCTGGACATGTTTTCTAAAGCCCAAGCATTTTTTTTACTTTGAATCATGTTTTCTAACTAGTTTTCTTTATTTTGAACTACCACTACTGGTACTAGTTCTTTATCCTTCACTGGTTTTAAGTTTTTTTGAGTTATTAAGATAAGTTTATTATGTGTGTTGTTTATTTTTTCAGTGAAAAAGTTGTTTATGGTTTTTTTTTCTTGAGGTTAAATATTTATATTTTGAAGATTTTTTTTGTTAACAGTGGTTTCACTTTTAGAAAAAGTTTTTTTTTTCTTAGAACAAGGGTTTTGGTTCTTGTTAGTATCTTATTTGATAAGTTTTGGTTTCTTTTTGTTGAGTTTATGATTGTTATTTTTATTCATTTTTCTTAATCTAATATGAAACAGGAAAAAGTTTTTTTTGTTTTTTTTGTTTTTAATATTGTTTGACATATTAAATTATTTCTTTAACTATTTATGTTCTTTAATATTTTCTTTATTTTTTATATATTTTCTATTAGATTTGTTCTTTGGCAGTCTTGCATTATTTTTAATTTTGTTAACTATTTAAGACTGTTTTGTTTGTTTAGTTTTGCTAATAGGTTATTTACTTGTTTTATTACTAACTCTTGTTATAGTGTTATATAACTTCTAAGGTTTTTGTGTTTTATTATGCAGTTTTTTAATGTTTTTTGCAAGTTGTTTTTTTGTTTTGTCAAATTTATTATTGGTAGATTTATTTCATTTATATTTTTTTTTGATATTTTTATTAATTAAAGCATAAAAAGTATAATTTTAATTTTGTAATATTAGTAATTATTTTAAAAGAATGATTATTTTTATTTTTTATTTTTGTTAATATCATCTCTTATATAATCTAGTTGATCACTGAATCTTAAATAATATGTTATACAAATATAAGTTACATGATTTTGAAATTATAGTTTATAAAATTTTAGTCATGTAACCTTTATTTATGTAATATATTCATCAGATTAAGGTTAATAAAGAGTTGGATAGGGTCAGAAACTCATAAGGAGTGATATTAGCAAAACTGAAGAGTGAAAATAGTAATACTCTTATTTTAATATATTTTAAAATTTTTAAAAATATACATAATATTTTAAATTATTTTTATTTATTTTTTTTTTGGTATTAAGGTGACTTTTTTGGTCTTTTGATTATTATTAATTACTTTTTTGATAATATAATTCTATGAACTATTATAGAAAAGAATACAATTAGCTATATATATAAGTTTTTTATATTAATTATTTAAAGAGTTTACTTAAAGATTTTTTATCAATTTTTATATCTAATACTTTTGCTTGGATATTCTGCTTTAAACTTTCTGAACCTGTAATCTATATTAGTTCACTGAGTTATATTCAGATATTCAGATTATTATCTCAATCTTAAGACTATTTTATTCTTAAGATAAATTTTTTAGAGTCTTTTGTATTCATTTTTATAACTAATCTAGATATTATTATAGCAAAACTAACATTTGTGATCAGAATTATATTATTTAACTGCTATGATCTTATAAAGTTTACACAGATCTTAGTATTTATTTCACAGCATAACTCTAATACTTTAGTACAGTATTGTCACAGGACAGCTTTGGACAAATTGTAGACAATTGTAGACAATTTTGAACAAAAAAACAAATCTAAATTACTCAAAATTTTATTAAGATAACTTATTTTAATTTTTAAATAAAAATATTCAGAACTATAAAAAATATATAATTATATCTTTTTTAAACTAATTTATTAAATTTTAAGTCTAAAAATTCTTTGAACAATTGTGGACAGTGTGAATGTTTGAACATGGACAAAGGCAAAAAAAGTCTTGGACATAGTAGACATGACAATGCTGCTTTAGTATACTCTTGTTTTTTATTCAGTTTTTTGTTCAGATTCCTAATTTAAATAGTCTATATAGAACTATAATTAGTTCATCAGTATATCAGATTGGCCTAATATTTTTTTTCTTTGATTTATTCTAATGGCTTATTTGGTAATATTTCTAAGACTTCTAACTCAGAAGTTTTTGTTCATTTGAATACTATAACTAAGTATTATAATCTTAGTATTTATTTTTTAGGCTAGTCTTTACAATAGAATTATTGAAGATCTAGTTATCTCTTTATTTAAGTTTTTCTAAATAAACTTCTTGTTATTTAATTTTAACAGATTTATATAGCTACAAGAATTTATCTAATATTTGTATTGTCTAATTTGTCAGTTTATATTCCTCTATATAACAAGTTAAACAGATACTCTATAATCTGCCAGTTATACTAATATAACTACTATTATAGGTATTCTAACTCAAATGTTAATAACAGTTGTTATAATATAAATATTATATAGATAATTATTCAAATTTTTGGTGTTAATAAGATTTGAATATCCAATCTATTACTTAAGAAGTTGACAACTTGTTAAATTATTTTGAATATTTATAAAATTTGCTATAATACATATCTAAAAAAAAAAAAAATTAAAAAATAAACTTCTATTAATGATATCTTAGCAACTACTTAATTAAATTTAATTAGTAGTCTGTAGTTAAAAGATACAAATTTTATAATAAAAATTAGTAGATATGTAACTAATTACCTTATATAGTAACTAAAATATCATATGCTTTAATTCTTAAGAAAAAACTTTATAGTAAATAATTAAAAAATACTTATATCTTATGATCTATTTAACTGATTTTAATGATTTTACTATCATTAGAATCACAAGATTTAGCTCTACAACTTTCAATTAAGCAACAAGAAAGAATTACTTAATAAAAAAATACTTTT
>CAJVQA010010871.1:0-11106 GCA_910591915.1 Cetraspora pellucida | reverse complement strand
TAATAAATAATTAATACTTAAATTAAATATTAATATATTTACAAAATAGTAACTAAAGTAATATTTAATTTTTAGACCAGTGATTAAGACCTATTAACTTAATATGAACATCTAGAAAAGAAAAAAAAAAAAGAGAAGAGAAATTTTACAATAATGATTTTGAATACATTTTATTTTCTTTAATATTTTGATGAGTTTTAAGCCTACAGAGATATAACACATATTAACATGCTCATAGAAGACTGTTCTACAAATTTTATTATATTATATCATAATACAAAAATGTCTCTCTGATTTATAAACTGTTTCCAAAGTAGTGACAGCATTTTTCTACATATATAAAATCCTTCTTTGAACTTAGAAGAGAGAAAAATAAGAGATTTAAGATTTCTTTAAATTGCTATAGAATGTTAACCACTAGACCAATTTTAACATTTTAATTATTGTTAGAATCATAAAAGTCTGCTCTATAACTTTAATTAAGGACCTAAAATATAGTTACTTATTGCCAATATTATGTATTTTTAGAATGATTTTTCTTTATTATACCATATAGATAAAAACTTTAAAAATTTTTTTAGACCTTATAACACTACATGATTTTCAGATATCTCATTTCTTTTTGGTTCTATACTGGTTAAAAATACCAAAAGAGATAATTACTTAACCATTATATAGAAGAGATAATGATATATTGACAAGAACATTCTTTATAACTATTAGCATATTTAATTATAAGATTATTTTATAAAAATGAATTTTATTTAAATTTTATTGTTTGATTTAGTTTAGAATAAGATCTGGATATAGATAGTTCCCAGACCCTTTTCTCTCAATAAAGAACATTTTCAAGACAATTTATTATTTCTAAACAAAAGTGACTAATAGTATATTTCTATTCTTATAAAAATAATCTCAAAAGATTTAATTTTATTATTCAAGCTAGAAAGATTCTATCAAGTACTCTTGAACATTAATGCTTGGAAGGTTCAATCATGTACACATTAATGAAAACATAAAATTAAATTTAGTTATTTTAAGAAAAGACACAAACAATTTAGAATAGTTATCTTAACAAAAATTCAAATATATTAGAATAGTCATTCTAACAAAGACTCAGATATATTGAAATAGTTATTCTAGCAAAGACCCAGATGTATTGGAATAGTTATTCTGGTATAGATTCAGACATATATTGAGTTATTCCAACAAAGTCTTAGATGTATAGGTCATAATTCCCAATGAACCAAGATATAGATATAAGAAATTATAAAACATTATTTTGAAATAATTGAAAAATACCTTAAAAGCCAAAGTGTAGACATAAGAATCCAATCCAAAGCACAACAAGTTTATATCTTAATATCTCAAACAAAAAGATTTAAAGTATTTATTAATAAAAATTATTAATAGAAAATAAGAACCAAAACAGAAACATTAAAATAAATATAAAAAAAGAAAATATAAAAATGATTTTTAAATATTTTTCATTTTTAATTAATATCTCTATGAGTTTTGATCATAAAAAAATAATTTATATATCATTCTACTCGCAGAAATCTACTCTATATTTCTTATTATATTATATTTTAGTAAGAAAATACTTATCTGATCCACAAATCAGCTCTAAAGTCATGATAACATTTTTCAACATCTATAAAAATGATCTTCAAAAAGTCCCAAGAAGAGGAAAAGACATATTTAACATTTCTTAAAATTATGATAAAACAATATCTACTAAACCAAAATTAGAAATTTAATAATTATTAGAACCAGAAGAATCTTCTTTACAACTTTATTTAATGATCCAAGACATGAATATATAGTACGAAAAGGCTGTAAAATTATCTTTTTATGAAATATATTTTTAAAAACAATTTTTTTTTATTGTGTTATATAGACAGAAAAATTTTAAAAATTTTTCTAATTGAATCAGACTATCTAATCTTTAAAGTTCTTATCTCTTTTAAGTTCTATAATGATCTTAGATACTAAAAGAGATAACTTTTAGATATTATATATATAATAATTATCTTATTATATTTTATATCTTTTATTAGTTATAGTCTTCTCTTTCTTACAAAAAAATATAAAGTAATTGATGTATTTATGAATAGTACTTTGGTAAGTACTAGCTTTATATTATTGAAATTTAAAAACCACATATAGCTATTAACAGTCTGGTTATTAAGGTTTTTCTTTCTTAGTTATATTTTACAGATATTTCTAAGTCTAAAAGTCTAATAATTCTTGTATAAAATAAACATTTGTTATAACTAATTTATACATACTAGATAGTAGAATCTAGTTAAAAGCTGGTTTTATTATTGTACTTTATAGTATCTAGAAGGCTATTAAATTTAAATTTCTTAATCATTTATTTATTTTTTTATTATTTTCTTTATTGCCAAGACCAAAACTTTTATTTCTTTTTATATTTAAAATACTTTATTATACAAATCATATAAAATTTTAAATTCTTATTGAACAATCAAATTATTTTAATAATCTTCAAAAGAAGTATAAATTTGAAATTTAACAGACTATCTCATATTACTAGACAGTACAGATCATATGTTCAAGACTGGCTAGAATGAGCTTTCTGTTAAGGATCTAGGCATTGTAAGGCCCTTAGTTGAAATACTAGAAATCATTATTTTATTTTTTCAAATCATTATAAATATTTTTTTACTATATTATTTTATATTTATTTAAAAACTTTAAAACTTTATATTTTATTATTATTATAAAAACAAATTAAAAAAAAAAATCTAATAATAAAATAATATAAATCTAAAATTCAATATCTAACAACCTATCTCTACTATTACTATTTTTATTTCTTTTTTTTTCTTTTTGTAATCTTTTCAACTCTTCTTTATAATTCTCTAACCTGGCTCTCAACCTATTTCTTTTCTTCAACAACCTCATATACCTTTGCTCCAACATCTACCTATTTTGTACTTTTAATACTGCATTCAATTTACACTTCTCTAACTCCTCTTCTAAACTCTGAATCTTTCTTCTTTGGGAAGTCATCAAATAAAGTAAACTATTGGAATTTATCTTATTAACTATAAAAAAAAATAATTTTTTTTTCAATATTTACTGTATATTCTCATTTTGAACCATCTTCAAGGCCTCATACAAGGTATTATTGCCCCTATAATGAACTTGATGAACATTTCTAAACACATTGATTCTTGGCATTGTTATTATAATTATTATTATTATTATTGTTATTATTATTGATTTTTTTTGGAAAAAAAAGAAGAAAGAGATATAAATTTTTTTTTTTTCTTATAAACAATACTCAATTTTTTTTTAAAACAAAATCAAAAACTAATTAGAAGTTGATTTAACAAATTTGGAAATCAATTAGAAATTAATTTAATAAATTTGAAATAACAATAATTTGTAAATCATATAATTACAAATAATAGAAACAGAAACTATATTTTTAACTTTTTGTAATAGTTTAAATTTGTAGAACAAATTTTTTTAAGAAGACAGAAATGTTATAGGATAGATTTTTATTATTGTATTATTTAATAGTTATAATTGTTTTAATGCTTTAAATATTTTAATGCCTTAAGCTTGTAATACTGATCACTTAGTCTCTTAATAAAACTAATTGCTTAGTCTCTTAATGAAACTGAATGCTTAGTTCCTTAGTAATACTGGTTACTTAGTCTCTTAGTGAAACTGGTCACTTAGTCTCTTAGTGAAACTGGTTACTTAGTTACTTAGTTATTTAGTTATTTAGCTGCTTAGCTTATATAAATTCTCTAAATTTCTTCAAGTAAAAAGGTAGTTCAGTTAACAATCAAGTTCCTAAGAAATAAACAATTCCTCTTCTTTTTTATTCTATAAATTATACTTTGAACCCTTTAAAACATGTGCTTAAGGATAATCCTTCTTGCAATTATTTAATAAATAACTTTAACTATAAATTACTATATAATAATTATCAAACTACTTTAGAGATAAGTATAGTTTCTTAACAATGTCTAACAGAAGCTATACTTTCTTCTTGGACATTATATATACTTGTAAGGAATTTCTTGTGCTATGTTATTGTTATAGTATAGAAATAAGAAAGCTTTCATCTATAACAATATGTAAACTTTAGTTGTATAATATATTAGGATTTTATATATTTTAGTTTTTTATATGTTAAATTAGTTAAACTAGTTCCAAATTTTAATTAAGATTATGCTTTATATAGGATTAGAGTTATATTTTTAGTACTTAATAGATTAAATATTAATAATTTAGTTGTTTAGTAGGTTAGAGTTAAAGTTAGATTTTTAGTAATTTAGTTGTTTTAGTTAGAGTTAAAGTTAGAGTTAAATTTTTAGTAATTTAGTTGTTTAGTATATTAGGATTAGAATTAGACTTTAATAGATTGATTATATTTAATAGATTAAAATTAGTTGTTTATATTTAGCAAATTATATAGAAATTTGCTAGTATTTAACAGACTATATGGAAATTAGCTAGTGTTTAGCAAGTTATATAATATTTAGAAACTTAGTATTTAATAAGTTATAATTAAAGTTAGCAATTAGATAGTAAGTTGGCAATAATTAAAATAAATAGGTCTATTAAGATGATACTTTTTATTTGTAATAAGTATAACTAATTATAGATGTAATAAATAAAAACTACTTAATTAATTTATATAAATAAATTAAGCAGTTCTTATTTATCATATTCTATAATTGATCATGTCTCTATTACAAATAGAAAATATTATCTATAGCAGATATATTTATATAAGATTACACAATATAGTTAATAATTACATAATTAGATTATACAATAATTGTATAATATTATATTATATTATATAGTAATATATATTTTATATTATATATAATATATATAATATAGGCTATATGTAGCTATAACTATATATAAATTTTTCTTTTTTTAAATATTTTAAATTATTTTCAAAATATATTTTTGATTTTTTTAGTTTTATTAATTTTTAAATTATTATAAAATAACCAAACTTTTTTCAAAATTATTTTATTTTTTTTACAATATTGTGAAATTATTATTATTTTTTTTTTTAACCTTAAGCAGTTATGCTGATACTTTATTAAGATTCTTGAAACTATATATTTTTATAATTACATAGAATTTCTCAATACCCAAGTTCAGCATCACTCGGCCACCTATTTGGTACCTAAGTGCAACCTGTTACACTATCTCAGTTAAAGATAAACTGCTCGTCTAACTACTTAAAGCCATATTAGAAGGGTCTTCTTTCTTCTGTAACAAGTGTATCAATTGTCTTTCAAGCTTTTTTCTTCACTCGATTCAGTTTTTTTGCTTTTTTTTTCTTTTCTTCTTCTTTTGCCAGCTTGCTTTTCTTTATTCTTCCCTTTGGTTTTCTTCTTATTCAAGGACCTTTCTTCATTTTGCTCATTATATTGATCTTTTTTTCTCACTCCTGCACTTTTTCATATTGAACTCTTCATATTTGATTATAGAATGTATTCTATACTGTTCTCGTAACTATATCTATGCATTTTTGTGTCATCTGTCTATTTAGAATCTGTTCAAGCTTTTTCTTAATCTCTGTTGTAACTAGCTTTTTTATCATTGACCTTTTGTTCCTAATTTCTTCTGCTTCTGTTTTTTCAAATAATGTTTATATAAAACTAGAGATGAAATTCTACTTTTATCACTTTCTTTAAGGTTGTTTTATACTATTGCTATTGCTACTTTTTGAATTCTCTTTCACAAGCTCTTTTGTTTAGTACAGCTTGCTAAGTGTGTTTGAGTTTCCTTTTTATCTTTTTGACAAACTTGACAGTCTGTTACTACATAAATCTCTGGTCTTCTTCTATTTAATTCTTCTAGTGTTAGTAGACTGCTTATTATGCATTTGATCGCTATTGCTCTTCTAGTACTGAGTTTTCTTGTTGTACAATGTATGCCTTTTGTTCTGTTTATTTCTTTCCAAAAACTTGACCAATTATATTGTATGTTCTCTGTTTCTAGTTCTAATGTTCGGATTGGGTTTGTTTTTCTCCAACTGGTTCCAATTCTGGCATTTACCACAATTTTGCAGAGAAGTCTTGCTGGTATATCAACCTTTTTGTTTTTTCATTTCAAGTGATACTCTACTCTCTTACATCTGACTTTCTCTGCCAATATCATCTTATCACATGCTGCTCCTTTCTTTGCAAGTACATCTACTCTGTCATTCCATTTGTCATTACTGTGGCTTTTGACTTTGATCAGTTCTATTTTGATGTTTTTGCTTTTGACTAAATCTACAATGTTCATTAGCTATATCATATTTTTTTTTTTCAGAACTCTGACATCATCTGTGTCTTGAATTGCTTTACTAATGTTTTTTAATACCACTAGGCTATCTGTGTACACTTCCATGGCCTTCTTTTCTGATATCATTAAAGCTGCTAACCATATTGCTTCTAGTTCAGCTGTTGTCACTAAGAGCCAACCTTCAAGTCTCAGTACTGTCTCTTCTTCTGGCCAATCTCTTTTATTTCCAACTTGTACCCAGCCTATACCTATTTTTTCTAAACTGTTTCTACTTCTTTTTTTAAATAATGTACTATCTGTATAAAAGATATATTTGTCTTTGTTTCTCATTATGTTTCTCATAAGTGCTTCTATTAAGTAAGTTGCAATCTTTCTTTTGAACTTTTGTTTTTTAATTAGTTCTATCTCTAGTCTTTTTATTTGTTTTAACTCAGCTAACTCTCTCTCTTTCTCTCTTCATTCTCTCATTGATCTATTTTCTAGCAGTTGTTCTATTGTTGCATTGATCTTATTATTGTTCTTTTTTATCAGTGTTTCTGGAATTGCTTTAATACTATTGCTTTGTCTTATCCACTTTTCATATATGTTCATTGTTTGTTCTGATTTACTTCTACAACCTTTGCATTTCCTTATTTTAGTAAATGTTTTGCCTTCTATTTCTTGTAATAACCAATGTTCTATTAAGAATTTTTTCTTTTTCTTCTTAAGTATTTTGCTGAAATGCTGATCATGCATTGGTCTATGAACAATCCATTCTTTCTTTCTTCTGTCTTCTGATATCATTATCCAGTTAATCATTAGTGCTTGGATGTTAAAATCATTAGTTTTGAAATGGTCATGTATTTTTCTGCATGTCTGTGCAATTAACACTTTCTCTTCTATTTTACTAAACCATTTGGCTTTCTTTCCTTTGCATGACAGTTCTTGTAAGCTTTTAAGCTGTCTCTATATAATTAGATTTTCACCTTTAACATCTATAAGCTGATTCAGATATAGTACACTCCATTTGTTTATTGTACCAGTGTTGGCCAAATATGGACATGGACAATATGAACTATTGGACATGAACAAATATGGACTATGTCCATATTGTCCATATTTTTTGATTGGACATAGGTGCTTAGTCCAAATTCTAACATGTGATTTGTGTAACCTTTTTCATAAGTTTTGATTGGCTAAAAGAATTAAAGCCCAAATAAGTCTTACTTAAAGTTTTAATTTTTAGTTGTATATTCACACAAGAGGTATCTCTAATAAATATCATTTCTCAGATTATTTGTGCTCACAAAAGACAAAAGCTATATTAACTATGAATTTTTTTATTTCTTTCTTCTATTGTTAAAGTTTATTCTTGCCCGTCCCAAGTGATTATTGATGCAATTTTTTTTTTAGAAAGTTTCAAATTCTTAAATGTTATCACTAACTTTCAATCAATATATCGTGAATATAATTAATAAACAAAGTGATGTCATGATGTTTGCATTAAGTATATAGATTATATACCGTGAAGCTAGATGCAAAACTCTTTGTCATATTATAAAAGTGGTCAATAATACAAAAAGTGCAAAGCAAAATAGTACTTAGGAAGTTTATATTTTTATTAGCTCTTGAGCTAAAATGTTCTTAGACAACATTTGCTTATAACTTGTTAGATATAACCTAAGTGGCCAACACTATCCTTAAAAACCTTTTCCAAACTTAAAACTACAAGAAGTTTAAATAAAATATAATAAGCATAAAAATACAACCAATATGTCTATATTTATAATTATCTATCTACTAATATTTTTTATGATTATTAAAATGCACAAGTGATTCCTAATTTCTTAATGCCATTTTGTTATTTGGGTCAATTTCTAATTAATTATTTAAATTTACAAAAGATTCTTTATATCTGTTGAAAGCTTTCTCTATGGTTATTTAAAGCTGTTGCATAGTTTAGTTAATTTCTAATAATATACTAAAGCCCGCAAGTATATAATTATTAAATTGATATTATGTTAAATTAATTTTTAATTAGTTAAATTCGCATTTACTGTAAATAAGATTACTACTTACATTCCTAATCACCCAAAAGCAAATGGATAGAATCAGGTTGTACTAACGAATCTGCAAAAATATCTGTCAATTTCCATTTTGCTTCCAAATTATCTGCAGGATGAATTAAAAAATCTTGGTGCATTACTTCATCTTCTTCTTCATACAAGTTAGTTAAACTTTCTGATTCATCTAAACTCGCTAAATTATATTGCATATGCTTATCTTCTTCAATTAGATTTATCTATCGTTCTACAATTACTTTCCAGTCATCTACACAATTAACTGTTTCTATATAATCATTATCCTTAGTATCTCCTGTATCAATATTATTATTATCAGTGTTTTTATCTGATAATATAAATTCCTCTTCGTTGTCTTATCAGGGCTTATTTGTTCAAACAGAATAGCAATATTTTGTTTATATGTTTTTAATGACTTATCAATCATCGCAATATTTCATGAATGTAAAAGCTCTGATCTTATTTGGCTTATGGCAAGGACTTTTTTATACTATTAGATATAAAATTTAATAAACATAAATGTTCCTGTGACTAATTGGATATTTTATTACCAATACAATATTTGACAAACGAATGATTTATGTAAGGAATTATGGTTAAGGTTAGTAGTTTAAAAAATAATTATTTTGTTAGAGTGCAAAAGGTGTTTTTTTTAATATTCTAATTTTATTCTAGTTTATATAGTAATAACATATCATATTGGCAATAAATTTATACATTGATATTTAAAAAAAAAAAATAATAATTTACCTAAAGTCGATTATGACGATTTGAGTGATACTATTCCATTGCAGAGAATAACCATTCTACTGATGCCATGGTTATACAAATTGAAAAAATATAAACTGCCACAAGATGCAATTCTACAGCAATTCCTTTACAAAAACTTTAATAGTTTAGCACATTACCACCATATTGGTCAAAAGTTTCTTTATCAAATAGGTATTCTTCACTTTCATAATGTTGCAATTTATGCAAAATAGAACATGGAGGTTTACCAAACCAAGATTTATAATAGTGTACAATCCATTCTCCCATATGCATAAAAGAAAGACTATTAACATTTTGGTTAAATTGTGTATTATGATAACTCAGATGTAATAAAAAAGACAAAAGTAACAACGGTTGCTCCTAGGCTAATCATCATTTTTCTAATTTCATTAGCAAATAATTTTTAAGATCCTAATCAATAATACTTTTAATAACTTGGCACACCCATCCAAAACTATGCAAAACTTCAGTAAGGCAGCCTTTATCTTGCTGAAGTTTATTTAATGATGCCATATACAGTTCGAGAAGAACCTTTAATTGTATAAGGTTTTTCTACTACTCATTGTCTGAAATATTAAAAAGGATACTTCTAGGAAAATCTTTAAGGTTATCATCATTTTCTTCTTCTATTCTTGTAGCTAAGTTTTTGAGTGCAGCATGGAACCTAATAATGCTAGCGAAGCACAGGTAGTAACTATTCTATCGAGTAAAATTTGGGGTTATAAAAGAAATATATGACTTATATAAAAATGCTTGCTCTAAACAAAGGCGCCCCCAAAAAAATGTTGACTAATGAAAAAAGAATACAAGACAAATGGCTTGTTCAGCAACAGCTGATAATGTGTTTGAAATTTTAAATATATCACCAACACACAAGTTCATTTGATGTGTAAAACATGGGATAAATATGATTTCTGAATGCACATGCCGTAAACATTTTCTAAATTTAAAAAAAATTTATTAATAATGATGCTATATCACTTCACTGATATAGATACAACATTTTACTAATGATTAATTTACTGACATTGACAAGTTTATTTCATCAACATTTTATTTCACACAGCTCATTTTGCTGACAAGTTTTTTTTTTTATAAATTACACTAACCTTAACTCTAAATCTAACCTGAACCTAATGACAATAACTAGAATTACCTTGTCAGAAAAATGAGCTATAGGTAAAATAAACTATCAGTAAAATAAACTTATCAGTAAAATAAGTATAGTATTGGTGAAATAAACACGTCAGTGAATTAATTGTTAGTAAAGTGCCATATCTACAAAATGAGCACCAGTGAAATAAGTGTATCTAATATTACCTGACTGTTTCATATTCAGATGCACAATCTGTTACAACAGCAATAACTTTTATTTCTTTTTTTTTTAGATCATCAAGCATATTTTCTGTTCGATGTTGTATATTAGGCCATTTCATACGTTTATTTGATATATCTTTTGCACTTCAAACAAGAATTTTACCCTTCAAAGTAATTAAAACACTTCTGAAAATTGACTCTTTTTTTATATTTTTCCAACCATCATATGCTAATGTAACATCATTTTTATCACTTTGATTTAGTTATATTTTGTACATATTTTACTAAAATTCGGCCACCAAGCTTTTTTCGTGAGGGCAGTTTAACTAGTGGATAGAAAAACTCAAAAAGCACCTTTATTTCTGGGTTTTCTATCCAAAAAAAAGCCAAACTACATTAAACAGTTGCTTTAAGTAGAAGTTGTTCAAAATGTTTCTGTTGATCTTCACTTAAAGGCCGCAATAAATATCGATTCATTCTATTTTTTTTGCTTCGAAACTTATCTGACTGAAGAGAGCTAGCAACCAAAGAAACTTCTGATTCAGTAGCAGAATTATCATCGATACTTTCTTGAAAAACTAAGTTAAAAATAAAACCAACATTTATATATACAGAAAGCAAACAATACTGTATTTAATTAATTAAGCTTACAATT
>CAJVQA010010870.1:0-11107 GCA_910591915.1 Cetraspora pellucida | reverse complement strand
ATATACATGTAACTATTTTAAATTATTAATAAAGATATAAGCAAGGCCTCACCTTAATACCAAAAAAAAAAAAAATTTATATTATTAAAATAACATTTAAATATATTCTATTTTTGGTTTTATCTTTTTAATTCTAACTAAATTTGATGCAACAAACCAAGTAATTTTAATTCTAGCTTTATAGTTTATCAGAGGTCTTTTTCATATTACTTTAAACTTTTCTAAAAGGTTATTTTCTTTCTTTCACTTAATTCTCTATATTTTAGAAGTCTACAAATATAAGTTTTATGCTTATCTTTATTTTCTGATTTATATTTATAATAAATTGTTCAAAAATTATTAGCAAAAGCCTATTGCTTGTTGAACTCTTTAGTAGAAAGCTCAAATGTTTCATTTATATTAAAAAAATATTTTCAAACAATTAATATTGCTATGATTATAACTATGTTTATATCTGGCTTTAAAAGTTTTTTTTTTTTTTTCTTTTTTTTTCAGTTTTATGAACACTAGTTTTATAAATACTTCATAAGCAAGCATGCATGATCTAATGTAAGATTATAAATTTTATTGTTATTAAAAAGGCAAAAGGCCTATTGCTATATTTTTCTAACCAGTACCAACAGCATTCAAGTTTTTTTAATAATAATAATTATAATAATTGATATGTATGTATATACATATTAGAGATAAGCAAATTTTTTACATATTTAATAACAGAAGTGACTATTCAAATTCATAGAATAGTTATACAATTAATAAATAAATTTTTTTATATGTTATATATTACTTTTAAAAGCTCAGGTAGCTTAACTTTTTTATAAAACAAGAATAAATTTAATGGATGAATTAATGTTTTTACATTGCCTAATAATATATTTTTTGAATCACTATAAATCCTACAATTTTTTTTTTGCAATTTGATTGGCCAATTTACTAAAATTCAAGATATAATTAGTTGGTAATACTGTGTAACTATATTAGAATCATCTACAAATTTTAACAGTTTCTTCTGTTATATTTAATTCTTATATATTTATATTAAAAATTTTTGCTAAATATGTAATAATAGAAAATTATATCATTATTTATTACCACTAATGCTAATTAAAATTTTCAAATTTTTAAAACCAGATTTAATATTTTATTTAGTGATTGATTTTTTTTAAAAATATAAAATAAATATATAATAATTTACAAATTATATATCAATTAAAAAATATATACAATAACTCTTTTTGCTAATCTCTAATTCCAAGTAGAGCAGAAACAAAAAACACAAAATACAACCAAAACAGAATAGAAAACAGTTCTTGGGCTCTTAAGAAAAAAGAGTTTATACTCAAAAATACATAAACAATAGTAAAAGTATAACAACAAAAGAGGTATCTCTAACAGACTAAACTTGTATTTAGAAAAATTTTTTTCTTTTTAGTATAAAATTCAAAAGTTTGGAAAACTATGTTTGACCCCAAAAAACAGAAAAAGAACATGTGACTGACTAAACAACAATGACAAACAACAAACAACAAAGTCACATTTCTAATTAGAAAATAGATAAATAGATAGTAGTTAATAGTTGCATGATACAAGCTGCACATGAACAAATCAAGAAGAAAAGCGTACAAGATAAAAACACAACAAACAAATCAAATGAATCAGGCTATCGACACAAAAATTATGTACTACATTAAGAGGGTAGGTGATAAAAATCGAAGATATTTAAATTCTGAATTGTTGGACCAAATTTTAACAATACCTGCAAAAGAACCAAGCAATGTAGAGCATATAGCAAAGGACTTAGCAATAAATAACCCAAATCATATTACACTAAGCAATGTACTACTTTACAGACAAATTCTTAAAGCATTGAGCCTAGCAGAATTAAGCTGGCTCAAAGAAGATATAATAGATGAATGGGTACAAAAACTTAGACTAATAAATCTGAACCCAAAATCAGTCGAATATATTACAAATATAAACAAAGAAGAAATACTTAAGAAAGAGAGAAAAAAAAAGGAATAAAGAAACTGAACAGTATAGAAAAGATGCAAGATTCAACAACAAAGAAAAGACGTCAAAATGTAGCAAGAGAAAAAATACTGCAAGAAAAACCAATCCAAATAATAAATAAAATCATTGACCAAATGAAGGAGCTTAATATTAACACATGACAAGATATGAAACAAAGAAATTTCTCATCAAACATAAACCAAACTTCCACAAACAAATCAAATGAAGTAGAAGAAACAAGGTAAAAAAAAATAAAGAAAGACACAAAAGCTCCAAAAGATAGCATTATCCAAGATGTTAAAGAAAATATAAAAAACATTGACAAAAAAATAACAGAATTAAAAGAAGGAAACATGACCTATGAAGATTTAATTTTTATAGACACAATTGAATACAGCCAATGGTCATCAGAAAATAGTGTATATAAGAAGAATATGTCTTTCAAATCAAACATGCCAGCATACATTCTACTAGAAGAAACAAGTGATGAAAGAATAAAATATATGCAATAGATTCTGGGCAAAAATCACTATATTAAAACAATCAAAGAAGTTTTCAAAAAAGGAAACAACAGGGTAGAAGTAGACTTTAATTGTGAACATAGTCAAGATGCTGTGATAGACAGAATTCAAGAAAAAGAAGGTGAATGGCTTAAGCTTATTCCAAAAAAAGAGAGAAACAAAGAATCAAATCTCAAACAACAAGTCAAAAACAATAACAAAAAAGAGAAAAAAAGATATAGAAGCCAATCTAGAAGAGAAGAATATAAAAATAAAGAAGACCTTTTTATAATAGAAAATAAAATAAATTTATATAACTGTTTTACAATATGGGACCTATCTGTGAATATCAATACAGAGGAAATTAGGCATATGTGCAAAAGCTTCAAGAAGATACAAATAAGATGTATCAAAAGATTGAAACACAAGGCATTAGCAGTAGTTCAAGCAGATCAACTTACTAATGAAAACATCTCATGGACTTTGCCAATTGGCATTCACAAGTTGGCAAAAGTAACAAAGGTGATGAAGATTATACACAATGTGATTTTCAAAATATGTTCATAACAAGACTAACAAAGCTTTTAGACAATGCTTCAGAAGTATTGCTACTATGCTGCTTAAAAAACAAGAGAGCAAAGTCAGTTTACATACCATCTAACAGAAATGGAAACCAAAGAAGAGTAGCAACAATTACCTTTGCATCAAAAGAAGAAATAGAAACAGTACAATTCAAACCAATAAGATTTAATAACCATCTTCTATATTGGAAAATTTTTCAAGAAAACTGGAATAGGAAAAAAGAAGGTAGTAATAGTCAAAGACATTCAAATACAAAAAAGATATCTTTTAATATAAACGAAGAAGAGCAGAAGTTTGACAAAAAAGAAACAACCAAAAGAAAAAATAATAAAAGCAAAGATAGCAGCTGAGTAAAACAAACAGATAAAGATAATTTAAATCCACAAATGCAAGATTTGCTTCAAAGAATTTTAGAAAGGCTAGACAGACTCAAAGTTCAGCAAGACAAAGCAATGAAAAAAATACAGCTAAAGACAAAAGACAGCCTAGCTGATCACTTCTAAGGGCACCTCAGTTGAACCAATGAAAATGAATAAGGAGATTGAAGGTTTCCTACAAAAAGAGAGAAATATATGAGAAAAGTATAACAACTCTTTACTAAAAAGAAAAGAAAACTAGGAAAGAAGAAAGAAAAGTAGAAAACATAAGAACAAAACAAGACCAACTAAAGAAGAAATGGAAACAAGGAAAGAAAGAGATTAAAATAGCATGTCATAACATTAATAAACTAAAAATCAATAGTTGAAAACTTGAAAATTTGCTTGGCTAAACAGAAAAAGAAGAAATTGCAATATTGGGAGTCATAGAAACAAACATTACTGAAAGAGAAGAAAAGTTTTTGATATATGCATCAATCAAAAACTATATAGGGTATTGGACAAATGCAGCAGAAGATAAGAAAAAAGAATCAGGTGTAGGAATCCTAATAGAAGGACAATGGAAAAAGCATGTAGATGCAGTTAAAAGAATAAGTGAATACATGATAGAAATCATATTATACTTTAAGCAATTGGAGTTAATAGTGATAAGAGTCTATATACTGCCAAATAACAAGATAATAGAGAAAAACATTTAACAAAAGATTGTAAAGATGATTACTAAATGGAAAAGACAAACACAATTTGTAATCATGGATAACTTTAATCACACAGTAAATAACACATTAGACAGACAATATTCACAGTCAACAAACTTTAAAAAACTGCTAATCTTTAACTGAATGAGAAAACAAGACTTTATAGACATATATAGAAATATGCATCCAACAAGCCAAAACTACACATGGTCAAACAGAGAAGCTGCAACAAGAATTGACTATATCTGGGTATCAGAAGAGTTGGCCTTGGGTTTGCAAAAGACAAACATAAAAAAAACAGAAGAAATTACAAAGAGTGATCATAAAATTATAACTGCAAAAATATGAATTAAACATATAATAAGAAGAAATAATAAAGCAGAGATTAAAAGAAAAGAACAATCAAAAACATTATATCTATATAATCAGGCAAAACCAGAATATTGGGAAAATTATGCACAGGAGCTGCAAAGATAATTAGAAGTAAAAGAAAGCCTTAAAAGCATTTAAACAGAGGTATAAGATGTAGAGGAATATATAAACAAAATAAATACTATATGGAATACTATAGAAAAAGCAATTATCACTGCAGCCAATAAGCATATACTCAAAAAAAGAATATACAATACAATGACAAATAGAAAAACCAGTCAGAAAACACAGCAACAAGAAAAAGATATTGTAAAGTTACAAAGATTAATCAAATATGCAAAAACAAAAAAAGGCCAAGAAGCAACAAAAGAAGAAAGTAGTAGGACAAATGAACAACTAAAAGCACTAGGCAACAAGATAGATGCAAAACTACCAAAATTACAAAGGCATTGGTTACATGTCTGAATAGAAGATATAAAAGAACAGCAAAAGCTTTTACAAAAAAAAAAAAAAAAGACTGGAAACAAGTACAAAAAAGATGAATAGAAGAAAATATAGATAAAAGATATAAAATGATTAAGACAAACCAAGAAAAAATGCTTGCCAGCCTCAAAATAAACTATACAAAAAGATAATGCTTGATAGGCTTATTAAGCAAGAAGAAGAGGAGACATATCTAATAACAAAACAAGAAGAGGTAAAGACAAATGTAGTAGAACATTATAGAATGCAGTTTAGGAAAAGAAACACCAAATTAGAAGCAATGACAGAAAAGTATAAAGAGATATATGAACCAAGGAAAAGTATCAAAGAGGAATGGTATATGGAAGTTGAAAGGAAAATTAAGGAAAAAAATAGAAAGAAGTATTGAGAGAGTTAAAGACAGAAACAGCTCTGGGTATCTTAGATATAAGTTATATATTGATCAAGAAAGCAGAAGCGAAAACACAAGAAGTCTTCAGAAGCTTTGCAAACTTATGTTTAGAAATAGAAGAAATTCCAATGAAATGGAAGATAGCACAAGTGTATCTTATACCAAAAGATGTAGAGTGGAGATATAGTTTAAATAACATCCATCCAATAGCATTAATTAAAACATTCAGAAAAGTTGTGACAAAGATGGTAATGAAAAGGCTTGCCAAAGTATTTATAGAAAAAGAAATACTTAAAAGGCCAAACTTTGCAGATCTTCTAGAAAACTCAATAGAACAACCAGTACAGATCTTAAACATGATAATGGAAGAAGCAAAAGAAAAAGATAAAGAAATATAAACATTGCTACAGGACATGAAAAAAGCATTTGACTTAGTCCTTCTTGAAAGTCTTAAACTAGCATTGCAAAGAGTCAAAATACTCAAGAGAACAATTAAATATATACTGGATCTTTTCTACAAGAGACAATTAAGAATAATTACAGCCTATGGCCTAACAGAAGAACTAACAGCAGGAGATAGAATAGACCAAGGAGAAGTAATTTTACCATTAATATAGTGTTTCTTCTACAACCCATTACTAAAGAAAATCCAAGAAGAAGTAAGTTTAGGATATACAGTCAAGCAGCATTTGCAAAAAGGCATGCAATGCAACAACATTACAAGATATCATCAGGTTGCAATTGCATATGCAGATGATACAACATGGATTGCAAGCAGTAAAGAGCAATTGTTAAAAATCTTAGAAATAGCAGAAGAGTTTTTCAAAATGAATGATATAGAAATAAATAGATCAAAGTCAAAATTAATAATAATGAACATGAAAGTCTGAAAAGAAGAAAGAGCAGTAGTATATAGAAAAAGCAAGATAATAGAAAAACTAAGACATAAAATAGTTCGTTCATTAGAAATATAGTTAAACAACAGAATGTGAGAGATACAAATAAAGTGAAAGGCAAAAGGAATAGTAAGCCAAACTATAAGAGATCTAAACTACAAAAAAATGACAATAAGTTAGATCACATATATAAACAATATAGTAATAATATCCAAACTAAGCTATATGTTGCAGCTAACAAAGATGTCAAACAGAAGCCTAAATGAAATACATCAACCAATAATAAGTCTGGCAAAACAAAAGAGCAGTTAGCAAAAAATAGTAGAAAACTGTGTAATAGAACACAAAGACCTTGGCAGTTGTAAAACACTGCGACAAGAAATAACTATGAAGCAAGTGAGCAGCCTCCTAGCAAGACTGAACAGACAAGACAGTCTGGGACAGCTAACAAGGTTAAGAATAACACAAGGCTGTCAAAAAGCAGGTTTAACGAAAGACATATGGAAGACAAAAGAACAGCCAGAAATTGAATCATATTTAAAGAACAATTTAGCATGTCTCACAATACTCAAAGCAAGAAAATTAAAAATAAACATTAAAACAGAAAGCAAACTATAAACAATGTTTGGGTATAGTACCAAAATACAAGAATTAGTAAATATGCAACTGTGGAAAAAAGGAGCAGTCAAAGTGAATGAAGTTGGTCTAATATATCTGAACCAACTACTTGATGCAAAAGGAGAGAAACTAATTACATGGCAACAATTAAAAAGCTATCAAGGCCAATCAAGTAAGGAAAAAAAAGCAGAATGGTACAAAGCAATTGAATCAAAAATGCTTAGCAGCCTAGAGAGTAGAATAGTGCAAAGATATTATAGAACAGGTAAACAAAATACTTAGTTAATGCAAGTCAAATGGGAGCATATATTAGAAGATAGAAGAAGAAAAGAGTGAATAGTATATGGCATACAGGACTACAGACAACTCGGAAAGGTGATAAAAAAAAAAAAGAAAAAGGCACTAATCGAATACTGGCAAATAAAGTGCAAAGAGAATGAAGTAGCAACTGAAATCAACAGATGTAAAAGGTGTATAAGTAAAGAAGAACAAATAGAAAACAGTTGCCAACAATGAATAAGATTAAACAAAAACATTTGTGTGATTTCAGATAGATTAATAAGTAAGGGTAGCAATCAAATTAAGATAGTGATAGACCAAATAATAGACAAGGCCAAAATAAATAAACTGAAGACAAGTGAATATAAATTAAAGGGCCTTACAATAATAGAAGAGCTAGAGCTAGAAATTATCAAGTAACAAAAACTAAAAGAAAATATTAATCAAGAAATAACAAAAGTTCTTAAAAGAAATATTGCAAGAAACAAGAATAAATATATAATATATACTGATAATACAGTAAATGAAAAAAATAGTAAAGAATTATTATCTAAGAACAATATAAGTATTGGATAGGTTCAAACAAATGAACCACAAGAATGGCCAAAAAAAGAGTTAGCTTTTGGACTAAAAGAATGGCAAATGTCGACAACAGCAAAGTTGGTAGCAATTTGGACAGCGATTCTAACAATATCTAAAGAGAAGCAGATAGAGCTATATACAGATAGTAATGCTGCAATAAGAAACATCAGTAGAAGCCTAGAACAAGCAAACAAAAGCAAGATTATTAAGAAAAAGAATGCAATGTGGTTAATGAAGATTAAAGACCTTGTCAAGACAAAAAACATTCAGATAGATTTAGTTAAAGTGAAAAGTCATAGTAAAGACAAATAGAAAAATAAAGCAAATAGTTTAGCAAAAAAAGAAACAAGAAGTAGGAAAATAGTACAGGCCGAAAAAGTTAGTTGTAAAGAGATAGAGTACTACCTAGAGTGGAAAAACAGACAAACTAACATATCAGCAAGACTGCTTTGCAAGTTAGTAACAAATGCAACATTAGAAGCAGAATGAAAAGAAATGAAAGCAGTTAAAGATCTAGAACCAGAAGCAGAAATCACAATTTATGATTGAACCTATTTTTGGAAAAGGCTTAAGATGACTAAAGGAATACAGTGCACAACAAGAAGAAGCAGTGCCAAGAGAAGTGCATTTATTAAGTGCATAATAGATAAACTTCCAACTTTAGAAAAACTTAACAAAAAAAGACCAGATATATATATAACAGTGGAATGCCAAGTATGCCAAGACAAAGTAAAAGAAACACAGGCATACTTGGCAATATGCAAAGGGCAAAGAAATCTCTGAAAGAGAATTCAAAAAGTAACTATTGCAACAACATGGAAAAAATTAAAAGAAAAAGAAAAGATTTGGATTCCTTCATATATTTTATACACAGCACTCTTTGGGAAAACAGAGACAGAGGAAGTCAAAATAAGAGAAGCATTAATAAAAGGCCTAATTCTAAAAGAAACACAAGACAAACTAACAGAGTTATTAAACACAAGATCAAGACAGCAGTTTGCAAACACAGTAGCAATAACAGCCTAAGACACATTTTACAAACAAGTATGAAGAATACGTTGTGAGAAAATTATCGAATGAGAGAAAAAAGTTGAAATAATAGGGACAAGTAAAAGAAAAAAAGGTGAAATTTCAAAGAAAACAGGAGGAAAAAAAAAGGCAGACTGGGAAAAAATAGAAAAGAAAAAAAAAAAATAAGAAAAAAAGAAAAATAAGTTAAGAAAGAAGCAATGAAGACAATTTTGGGGCTTGTTATGGAAGAGAGAAGACTCTTTCATTATAGATTTTAAGTAGTCAGACAAGTAGCTTATTTCTGTTTGAAATAATATGGCAGGTTGCACTTAGGTACTGTTAAAGTGGCCAGGTGATGCTAGACTTAGATATTAGAGATATGTATGTAGTTACAAATGTAATTTCAAAATTTTTTTTTTTTTTATTAAGGTGACCTCTTTGGTCTTTTGACTTTTATTAATCACTTATTGGTATTGTGGTTCAATGAACCACTACAGGAGAGTGTACAATTGGCTACATGTATAACTTTTCTATATTACCTATTTAAGAAGTCTGCCTAAAGGTTCTTTACCAATTGCCATATCTAATACTCCTGCTTGGATGTTTTACTTTAAACTTTCTAAACCTGTAACTTGTATTAATTTACTAAGTCATATCCAGATGCTCAGATTATTGTTTTAATCTTAGAACTAATTTATCCTTAAAGTAAACCTTCTAGAGCTTTCTGTACCTATTTTTACAGCTAACTTAGATATTACTATGACAGAACCAACACTTGTAGTCAGAGCTAATCATTAAACTGCTATGTTATTGTAAAGTTCACTTAGACTCTAGTATCTCTTTATAGCATAACCCTAGTACTTTAGTATACTTCTGTCTTTTTTCCTGTCTTTTTATCAAACTTCTAATCCAGATAGCCTATGTAGGACTACAACCAGTCTATCAGTATATCAGATTAGCCCAATATCCTTTTTTTTCAATTTGTTTTGATAGCTAGTTGGTAGTATTTCCAAGACTTCCAACCTGGAGGTTCTTGTCTGTTTGGCTACTACAACTAGATACTAGACCTTGGTATCTGTTTTCTCAGGCTAGCCTTTACAGTAGGGCCATTGAAAATCCAACTATCTCTCTACTTAGGTCTTTCCAAATGGGCTTCTTGTTACTTAATTTCAATGGATTTATACAGCCACAAGGACTTATCTAGTGTTTGCACTATCTGATTTGTCAGTTTGCATTCCTTTGTGTAACTCCAATATTGCACAGAGCCCTATGACCTGCCAGTCATGCTGGTGTGACCACTATTACAGGTATCCTAACCCAATCATTAGTAACAGTTGCTATAATACAAATATTACATAGATGATTATCCAAATTTTCACTATCAATAGGATTTAAACACCTAACCTACTACTTGGAGGGTTGACAACCTGATCACTTTACTAGGTTGTGCCTAATTAATTTAAATAAATTAATTATAAAAAAGTTTATATCAATTAATTAATTAGCTAGAGCTAAAGAAGCAAAATAAAAGACTTTTAACTTTATACTTTATTGAATTTTAAAAATATTTAACTAGGATGTGGCAACTTAGTAAAGTGGATAAGTTGTCATCTCCCAAGTAGTAGGTTGTAAGTTCAAAACTCACTGACAGTAAAATTTGGATAATTACCTATATAATATATAGACAGTATTATGACAATAGCATTTTGTCAATTAGTTAGGATAAGATACTTGTAACTATAGTCGCATTAGCATAACTGGCAGGTCTGGGGCATTTGTGTAATCTATTATACAAAGAAATACAAACTGGTACTGAGTAGTGCAAATCTAAAATAAGTTCTTGGACTGTATAAATTTGTAAAACTGGAAAACTGAAGCTCATTTGAAAATTCTAAGTAGAAAGGTAATACAAATCTTTAATAATACTATTGTAAAAACTAAATTTAGGAAATAGATACGAATATGGAGGAATCAGGCAGGCAAGAACCTTGAGTAAGAGGTACTACCAACCAGATTGCTGGATTTCAAACTAAAGAAAAAGAATATTAGCCTAATATCAATATACTGTTAATCTGTAGTTTTTCCTTTAACCACAGTAATAACAGAAGTTGTTCAACTATAGTATGACAACTATAACTTGACAGATTCAATACAAAAGTCTACACAAGACTTAACAAAATACTAAGTAATTTGGGATTTTAAGGCAGAGGCAACAATAGATAGTATATGATGATACTAAATATTGCATTCAGTTTATTCACTATTGAAATGTATGAAGACACTTAACTTTCTTGAAGGGTCAGAAAGT
>CAJVQA010010869.1:0-11107 GCA_910591915.1 Cetraspora pellucida | reverse complement strand
AGTTCTACACTAGTTGCTATACCTGCAAGCCAACTAGGGGTCTTGCCTATTTAAACCCTCTGCATATGCAATCCTTCCTGTATTACAAGAATATCTCAAAGCTACATCTATCCAAGTTTTTGATGCTTATCATTACCCTTAGAACTACTTTATTCTCGATAGGAAACTTACTAGAGCCTTTATATTTCACACATATAAACCTAGTTTTATGCAATATACTATAGTTATCTAACACTTGCAGTCACAGAGATTATCTGTTTAACCACTACATTATACTATTTCTATCTTTGTAAAGTTCACTAGAACTCTAGTATCTATCTTTCTGGCATCTTCTCTATTATTTCTTACTAGCTACAACTCGGAACCATTAGTCTCTATTCAGACTACTAATCGAAATAGCCCAGTATAATATACTTATGTATTCTTTTTCTTTGGTGAATCTGGCAGCCTAGTTGGTTATATGCTTCTCTACACATATTTGACATCCAGTTTTAATCTTCAGCTTCTATGAAGGTGTTTCGACCAGTCTGATAGTATTATCAAAAGTTCATGCTACCTCTTTACTTAGGGATTTCCAAGTGGGTTTTTGTCACTTTGGTTTTTTAGTCTTCTACACTTGATGGTCTTATCGTGGGTTTGCATCAAAGTCTCATGCAACACCAGTAAGCATTCCTTTATATACATATAACATTATACTTTATATAAATGCCTGAGCTTCTAAAGTTGAAGGGAGCTGACCTGGTGTATCTGGGTAACAGCCACATAAGGCCAATCGATCGACAGGAGACAGTTACTGTAATGCAAATATAATTTACAAATTTTGTCATAAGTGGGATTTGAACTTTAGACCTGCCACTTGAAGGATGACAACCCAACCACTACACTAGAATCACCATTCTCATAAATAATATATTTAAATATACTAATATATTATTTATTTTAATAAATATATAAATTATTATTACTATATATAATTATAATAATCAGTTTTATTTTTTGGTACTTAAATTATATTATTTATATAAATCTAACTATAAATCCTACTTATTATTTATTTCAAACATCTGATTTACTAGATTTTTTATATTGTAATTTATATTTTTAAGCCAATTCTGATTTTTGACAAGATTACTATTTGTTGGCAAATTAACTTGCAATTGATCATTAGAGAAAAATAACAGATTAGTAATATCTATTGTTTTCAAAATTATAAGTTAATTCATTAACTTGATTTTTTAATATATTATTAGTTAATTTGTTAACTTAATTCTTTAATGTTCCTAATGATAAATATATATATATTTTTTTTTTGGTATTAAGATAACCTCTTTAGTCTTTTGACTTTTATTAATCACATATCAGTATTGTGGTTCAATGAATCACTACAAGAGAGTGTACAATTAGTTACATATATAACTTTTCTATATTACCTATTTAAAGAGTCTGCCCAAAGGTTTTCTACTAATTGCCATATCTAACACCTCTGCTTAAGTGTTCTACTTTAAACTCTCTAAACCTGTAACCTGTATTAACATCACTAGTCATCTCAGATATATCAGATCATCGTCTTCAACTTTAGGACTAATTTATCCTCAAGATAAACCTTCTAGAGCCTTCTGTACCCATTTTTACAACTGACCTAGGTATTACTATAGCAGAACCAACACTTGCAGTCAGAGCTGACCATTAAACCACTATGCTCTTGTAGAGTTTACTTAGACCCTAGCATCTACTTTATAGCATAACCCCAGTACTTTAGTATAGCCCTGTTTTTTTTCTTGCCCTTTTACCAAACTTCTAATCCAGATAGCCCATGTAGGACTATGACTAGTCTATTAGTATATCAGGTCAGCCCAATATCCTTTTTCTTCAGTTCATTCTGGTGGCTTGGTTGGTAGTACCTCAGAGACTCCCAACCTGGAGGTTCTTGCCTGTCCAGCCACTAGGACTAGGTACTAGATCTGGATATTCGTTTTGCTGAACCAGCCTTTATAGTAAGGTCATTTAAAATTTAGCTACCTCTCTACTCGAGTCTTCCCAAATAGACTTCTTGTTACTCAATTTCAATGGATTTACATGGCCACAAGGACTTATCTAGTGTTTGCACTGCCCAATTTGTCAGTTTGCATTTCTTCATATAACTCCAACATTGCACAGATGCCCTATGACCTGCCAGTTATGCTGGTGTGACTGCCATTACAGGTATCCTAATCTAATTGTTAGTAACAGTTGCTGTAATATGAATATTACATAGGTGATTATTCAAATTTTTGCTGTTGATGGGATTTGAACACCCAACCTACCACTTGAAAGGTTGACAACCTGACCACTTCACTAGGTTGCCACACCCATTGCCAAAGTTTAAAATATATATATATATATATTTATAAAAATACTATATAGTTCTAAAATTAAACATCTTTTAAATATAAGCATTGCTAGCTTATATTATGCACAATTTAGTTTACATTATACTAATTTTAGTTAGCACTATATGCAAAACAAAAGTGTTTAATTTTAGTACTATATAATATATTAAATAATTTATTAATAAAATATTAGATATTATTTTAAAAATAACTTTATAAGTAATGATGATGATCCTAGTATAGTAGTTGGATTGTCATCCTTCAAGTAGCAGGTTTAAAGTTCAAATTCCACCTATAATAAAATTTGGAAATTAACTTATATTATAGAAACTGTTTTTTGTTGATCAGTTGGCCTCATGTGACTGTAATCCAGATATATCAAGTCAGGTTCTACTTGTTATTAGGAACTCAAGGCATCTATACAAAGTGTAACATTATATATAAATAGAGAAATGTTTTTTTTTATTATATAATATCAAGTAGGAAAAATAGTAATACATGAATATATCAATTAGATATAAAAATATAAATAAAATATTTCTAAACTATACTATTGTTGCTATATATATAATGACATCTAGCATAATATTGATCTTTAATTTTCTGTTTTAGTTAAATCAACTATCATAATCATTAACTACAGAGGAGGGTAAAAGAAACTCTTAAGATTATTTTAATTAGTAAAAGCAAATATATATAGTAAAATTTTGAGAAAGAGTTTTAAAAATAAATTGGTCTATATCAGTATTGAATGTAAATATATTGTTATTAGAGTTAGAAGGTTGTATAATAGGTAATCAAACATTGTTTTTCTTTTAGTAAGAGCAGTAATTTCTTGTGCTAATTTCTATTCATGTTGTTTAGTATTACAAGTTTGCCAGATAGTTAGGTTGAACTAGTTGAGTAAAGAGTTAGATAAGAAGATAAGAAAGTTGTTAGTTAGTTTTTTTAGAATTAGTTGAAGTTATTTATATTAGTTAAGTATTATTGTATCTTGAATGAGTAGAAGTATTATATTATATATAGTAGAGTTTGAAGAGAAATTTTGTAAGTTAAGGATTTGAATTATAGTATATAGTAAAGTTTCTGAAAAGTTTAAAGAGCTTAAAATATTAGTGGTTTCATTAATAAGAATGTTTTGTAAATTGTAAGTATAAAGTGAGCATTGGAATAAATGTTCAGTATTTTTATATTAGTTACAATAAGAGCAATTTGGAGTTAAGTAGAGTAGAGAATAGTAAATATTTAAATTTGACATTGTTGGCAAGTTATTAAAGAGTTTTTGTTTCTAATTAAATAGAGTTTCAAATTAGAATTTTGAGAATTAATAATTTTAGTAAATAGTAGAATGTTTATAATAAGAAGATTTCATAGTGGTTTAAGTTGAAGAAGTTTGTTAAATGTTTGAATAGAAAAGAGGTTTTTGCAGAATTTATGAAGTTTGTATATAATTAGAATTTCTTTTCAAGTAAAGAAAGTAGGTAAATAGAGATAATTAAAATTATATTTTAGTTCTGTTTTTTTAGCATCTTGTTTGTCTAAGCTATTAGCAATATTATGTAAAGTGTTGTTTGAATATAATTTAACTTTGTGCATAATATAATTTATATTTTTAAGTTTGATTAGATAGTTTAGAATATGAATAATATTTTAGTTATTTTGTTTGGTTTGGAAATTATAATTATAAGGTATTAAATTGATAAGAGTTTGTATAATAGATAAGCTGTTTAAATAGATATAAATTAAGTAGTTAAGAGGTAGGATAAGAAATAATGATATAAGTGCTGCTAGTTCTGCACATGTTGAATTTGGTGCAAGATTTATAGAGGCATTAAATTTAATTTTGTATCATTTCTCAGAATTCAGGATATGCCAATAGTAGTGTTGTATGTTTGTGAGTTAAGTATAGAAGCATTTGTATAAAAATATATATTAATTGGTTTCAAAGATAGTAATTTTTTGTAAAAGTTTATAAGTTGGTTTTGGTATATAGGGTTGAGTATTATGTTTTGTATTAGAAAGATTTTTGAAGAGGGTAATAAAAGAGATGGTAAAGATTTTGAAGCTAGTTTATATAGATTTGTACAAATGTTTAAAGTGCTTTGATTTCTTAGTTATTTATGTTGAGTTCAAATTTTGTTTTCTTTTTTGTGTTTTGTATTTAAGATTAATAGTTTGTTTGTAGTTTATTTGAAGCATTGATGGTGTGAAAGAAATGTAAATTGTGTTAGTTTACATAAAGGAATATTAATAACTAGTGTTGCATAAGATTTTAGTGCAAACCTATGATAAGACCAACAGGCACAAAAGACTAAGGAATTGAAAAGACAGAATCCTACTTGGAAATTCCTAAATAAAAAGGTAGCACAAACTTTTGATAATGCTGTTAGACCAATAGAAGCATATAAAACACCTTTATAAAAACAGGCAGATGAACCAAATAACAAGATGTATAGAGGAGTATATGACCAATCAGGCTGCCAGAATTGCTAGAAGAAAAGGATACTAAGATATATCATACTGGGCCATCTGAATTGGAAATCTAGAGAGTCTGTTTGTTCTGAATTGTGATTAGTAGAAGATGATAAAAAAGATGTTAGAAAAATAGGTACTAAAGTTTGAGTAAACTTTACAAAGATAGAAATAGTGTAATGTAGTAGTTTAAGATTAGTTTTGATTGCAAATATTAGATAACTATAGCATATTATATAAAACTAAGTTAGCTGTATATAGAACACAGAAAACTCTAGTAATAATGCTTTTGAGGATACATTACATGAAATAAGATATAAGGTCCTAAGAATACAGATAAGCATTTAGATCTTTTTGACTAACTTATGTAGCAGAGATGATCTAGTGATACAATAAAGATTGCAGTACAGAGAGTTTAAATAGACAACACCCCTAGTTGGGTTGCAGGTATGACAGCTAATATGAATCATCAGCAGACTACTTAATTAGACACCAAAAGTGTACATATGACTAGTTGTACTTTTTAATGTAAGAAGACTTCTTTAAGGCCTTGGCTGTAAGTTTTTATATTCTAACTATTGAACAAAAAGCTCTAGCTCCAAAAGAAGCTAGTTTAACACAAAAAAAAATAAAATAAAATAACTTTATAAGTAATATAATAAGTTGTTATAATTGGTAGATTGTTAACTTAAGTAACAAATCTAATATTTAAATTGTATCTATTTCTTAAACTGTTTAGCATTCAAATTTAAATACTAAAATGATTTTTTGCTAATTGTTATATAATTACTTTTGAATTTTTTAAGATACCCTTTATTATTTTTATAATAAAATAAAAATAACACATATTACTAATTATATTTTATTAAAGAGTCTGTAAAGTTAATATATCTTTATACAAAATTATCAATTAAGACTATAAATTTAAATTGGTCTAATAAAGCAAAAAAAGTAATAATATAAGAAATATAAAAACAAAACAATCAAATCCTACTTTATAGTACTAATTAAAGTTTTTAGAAAATAATATTACATGTAATATAACAACTTTATTACACTTAATCTCAAACTGGCTTTAGTTTAATTCTATAGAATTTATAGAAAACTTTATCTTAAAATAAACTTTAATTTTTTAATACAAAAACTTTAAATAAATAAGTAAATTAAAGTTAAACTTGTTTGTACTAATTTATAATATAATTTGCATATATTATAATTTATTGTTATTAATAAATTATTTTTTAAACATAATTAGAGTTTAAAACTAAATTTATTTTTTAAATCTGAATTTATTTAATTAGTAATCTTTAGTTTCAAGATTTAAATAGTTTAATTATATATATATTTATATATACTTTATATAGCAAAACATTTAACAATATAAAACATAATAAATTTATTGTATTATTTATAATTACAAGTGTTTAACTTCTTATATTTTTGTATCATTATTGCAGATTTAGTAGAATTAGAGAATTTAAATCAAATCTGAAGAAAATTAAATTTAAATTTAAATACCAAATTGTTTTAATCTTTAATAATAATTTAAAATTATAAATTAAGAACTAAATACTATTATATAAAAAAACATTACAGTATTAATAAAAGCCTATTATACAAAATATTTTAAACAAACTCTTTCTGCTAATTCACATTTTTAAAAAAAGCAAAAATATAAAATATAAAAAAACAGAAAAATTAGAATAAAAATAACTATTTGAATGACTAAGAAATAATTTCAAGAAGAAAAAAAATAGACTTAGTTAAAACAACAATTTTAATGAACAAAACAAATAGATTTTCTTGTTATTAGTAAAAACAACCAAAATTTTTAGAAAATTTGAAAATTTAACTTAGATCCTAAATAATAGTAAATAGATATATAATACAAAATAACAATCATTAGTAAACAAAGTATATAAAGCAAACATATTTTATTTAGAAAATATAAACAAAGTTAACAAAAAAACAAATTACAAAAGATTTTAAAATTAGTAAATATTAATAAAATAGTTTAGAAACAGATATATGACTCAAAATAAAAATGCACTATGATCAATTTTTAATTCAACATATGCAAGGAACAGATAATATAGTTTATAAAGATTTAAATAGTTGTAAATTAAATTAAATACTAAGAACAATTATGTATAAAGATCCAAGTAACATTGAGATTATTATAGGTCAAACAAAGAAATATTAGTGCTATATTAACTTTTTTTTAGAATTGTTATTTCTTTATTTGACCTATGTATAACTAAAGAACTAGCAATTAATAATTTAAAAAATATTATAACAAAAGATTTAACACTATATAGCCAAATACTTAAAGCTCTAAAATTTGAAACAGAAGTAATAATAACTCTACTAAAAAAATTTATCAAAGAATAGACCAACAAAATAAGAATAACAAATATTAACACAGCTTTAGTTAAATATACAATAGATAAATAAAGAAGAAATTTAAAAAAAAAAATAAATAAAAGAAGTAAAAAGAAACTATAATGAAAAAAAACTTAATAATAACATATTCATAAAGAAAAGATAACAAGCAATCAATAATAAAACAGCATTAAGCATAGAAATTAAAGTAATAACAGGTTAAATTAAAAAACTTAATATAGAATAGCAGTAACAAAAAGAAAATTGAACTACTTAACAAAGATAAAGAAAAAAACAAAAGAAAGAAAGATCAAAAAAATGCAACAATAGAATTAACTGAAACTAAACAAATAAAATTAGAAGATTTTTTATCAGCATCTACCTTCTCTTTTTCAACTTCAATAGAACATAATGATTGGTTTTCTAGATACAGAACATATGTAAAAAATAAGTCTTTTAAAGATAATTTCTCTACTTATATACTATCTAAAGAAACAAAAAAAAAATCAATTATGTTAGATGAATTCTAAGAAAGAATAAATATATAAGAACTACTAAAAAGGCTTTTAAAAAAGAAAATAATTAGGTTGAAGTTTATTTTGATTATAAGTTCAGTAGAAATAAAGCAATTAAAAGAATTAATAGAAAAAAAGAAAAGTGGTTTAAGCTTATTATAGAGAAAACAAGAAATAAAAGTAAAGAAGATCAAACTAAGCAAATAAACTCTAAAGAAAAGAAACCTAAATATAAATTAATGAAAAAAAATGAAAAAAAATTTTTATAGAAGAGGAATTGAAAAAAATTTATACTAACTATTTAGTAATCTAAAACCTATTAGTAAATATAAATAAAATAGAACTTGATTATATTTGCAGAAAAATTAGAAAGGCCTACATAGTTAGAATCAAAAAATCAAAGTACAAAGCATTAGCAATATTTAAAACAGATAAATACAAAGATAAAAACATACTCTGGTCAATATCAATAGATGATAATAAACTAGTAAAAAAAACAAAAAGTAATAAAAATTATAAAAAAAGAAATTATCAAAGCCAATATATGGCAAAGCTAACAGAATTATCTGAAAATGCATTAGAAGACTTTTGTTGTAATGCTTAAGAAGTAAGAGAGCAAAGTTAGTTTATATTCCATTAAATAAAAATAAAAATCAAAAAAAAATAGCAACAATTATCTTTACAACTAAAGATGAAATAAATATAAGCTAAACTAAACCAATAGATATAACAATTTTCAAGCTTATTAGATAATAAAAAAGAAAGAAAAAAACAAAAAAAAAAAGCTCAAAAAACAAAAGAAATGAAAATATAGATAGATTTACTCAAGACATAAACACAAAAGATTATAAAAATACAAACACTCAAGAAAACAAGAAACATAAAAATAAAAGATGAAGCAGAAAAGAGACAAATACAAAAAATTAATTACAAATACAAAATCTTTTACAATGCATATTAACTAGGCTTGAAAGTTTAAAACACAAAAAGAACAACTAAAAACCTTTATTAAAAGAGAGTAACACAATGCTTCTAAATGCTGTTGCAATTAAACCAAAAAACAAAGATATAAAAACAGAAGTTTTTTCAATAGAAAAAAAAGAACAAACTTTAGTTTAAGAAAATATACTACACTTAGAAGAAATAAAAGAAAAAACTAAAGAAAGAAATAAAAATAAAAAATGAACTAATCTAAATATAGCAGCACATAATATTAATAGTCTTAAAAAAAATAATTAAAAAATAAAAACATTGTATGAATGATTAATAAACAATGAAATAGATATAATTAGCTTAGCAAAAACAAACATTTTAGACAAAGAGATATTTTTTATTACAAGAAATATAAAAGGATACAAGAGTTTTTGAATAAATTCAAATCTAAAAAAAAAAGAGCTTAGATGTTAGCATACTTATCAATGAACATTAAGAAAAACATCTTAGAGAAATAAATAGAACAAATGAAAACATAATTACAGCCAGCTTTGTATTCAAACAACTAGAAATAATAATCATAATGTGATATATGCCATCTAACAACAAAAAAATATAAGAAAATTTAAATAACAGTAATAAAAAAATACATCAAATAAAAAAAAAAAGCAACTCTTTTCGTAGATCATTTATACCAAAACTACAAACAAACATTTAATTATTTCTCAACTTTTTATTAACTAAACCTTACTTGGCCCTTTAAGTAAAGTTATTCAGCACACTTTTCTCCTCCTAGGCGGCTATGTTTTAAGTTCCAAAACATCTAGTTACTAAGAAAAGTTTGAAAAACCAAAATTTTAGTTTTTGTTCATTTATAAAATTTTACTAATTAAATATATCTTCTTATCTATTCAAAGTTGTTCAACTCATTGAGACGGACATTCTGATATATAATTTATTTAAAATAGACCAAAACTCATAGAGATACAAACAAAAAGCGAAAACAAAAACTTGCTCTTTGCAAGTTTTTTTCATTGGCATTTTAGGAAAATTTACAGGATTGCCCTGGAAATTTCACTTTTCTGGTATCCTTTAGAATCTTCTAAACACCCAATCAGCTTAGCTGAAGCTTATACACTTTTTCAAACTTTTCTAATTAGTCTAGAAACCTTCAAATCAACTGAATTTTTTCATAAAACATACTTTAAGACTTATTTTTAGAATAAAATGCCAACCTTGACAACAACTGCACCTGATATTATTAATCTTAACTATTTTTACCAAAAGTGTCCTAAAAGCTTTGGTATTGGTATTCTTGAAGATGCAGCAAACACATCATGTCCAATTTCTGCAAACAAGCAACCAAACAACTATTCAATTACAGAACTTAGAGGAGGAACTAAAAGTTGCTATTACTTTAAAGCATCTGAATCTAGTTCTATTATTACATGTTTCTGTGTCAAGTTCTACACTTACTTTATCTCAACCACCAACCAAACCTAAAAACAACATGAAGTTATCATCATTAACAAAAAATCCAAAGATAAAAAATCTTTAGCAAATAATATTGTAAATTCTACTAAATTTATTCTACTATCCTCTACAGCATCACCCTCATCTACTATATACAACTATCAATATGCTAAATACAACCTGCCTATTGCCTGCAAAGAAATGAATAATCAACATTACTTGGCAGCAAATGCAATCTTATACAATGACAAATCTCATCATAAAACATGTTCAAACATTCAACAATCTCTTCAACAATTTAGTTCTTCTCTTACATTTATTCAAAAACTTCAACAAACAATCAGTTCCTATAACCCACTAGCATCCAAACTCATCTTTACAACATCACCTGCAAGTTATACTAGCAATCCAAATGCTATGGACTTGGACAACAATACAATTAACAACAATAACTAATAATCACTACAGCTCAACAAACAATTACAACAATAACAATAACAACAACAACAATAACAACAACAACAACAACTACCAAACAAACAACAACAACAGCAAACACAACTTAACACTAATAACAACTAACAAAAAACCAAAACCAACCCAACATTTAACTAAATTGCCAACTTCCCTGTTACTGAAAAAATGAAAGATAAATCTCAACTTCAAATAGACTTTGCTAAGAAAATTTTTAATTTTTTTAAACAGTATTTATATAATTTCAGGCCTGGAACTGAAATTAAACCAAAAATTGGTAACCAACCAGCCCTTAAAGCTAGCTTCTACTATATAATCTATAAAATAACAGAAGAAAGACCCCAATTTTTAGTTGAGTTTATTCAAAAAAATAACCCAAATACTGACAAAGCTATAACTATTTCTTTCGATATACTTGAACAAATTCTTAAAAAACTGATTCTTATATTTACTACTGTATTTTTCACAAAACTCAACTATCCAAAAATC
>CAJVQA010010868.1:0-11109 GCA_910591915.1 Cetraspora pellucida | reverse complement strand
TTATTTTAATTTTAAAAAGGTTTTATTTTTTATATAAATATTTGTTTAGTTAATATCAAAAGCAACTTTTGAATTTATAAGTCTTTTTTTTTTAACAGTTTATGACAGTCAAGTGATTGAAATTAGTGGCTTAACCTGTCA
Source organism: Cetraspora pellucida (assembly GCA_910591915.1). NCBI lineage: Eukaryota > Fungi > Glomeromycota > Glomeromycetes > Diversisporales > Gigasporaceae > Cetraspora > Cetraspora pellucida. The sequence continues at coordinate 10,968 of CAJVQA010010868.1, read as the reverse complement.
CAGATTACAGACGTGCTTTGTGACGTATTAGTGACATATTAAAGATTCCCTAGCCATGGCGAAGTAAAATAAAGTTTATCATATCATGCTTAATAATGATAAACATTATGGTAGCATTTGATTTTTGGTTTGGCTTTTATTAGCCTTTGCTTCGACTTTCGTTTTAAATTTTATATTAATTTTCACTGACTTTGATTGTTCGCTTTGACTCTCATTTTAATTTTCGTTTTGAATTTAATTTTTCTTTTATTTTGCTTTCACGTTAACTTTCATTTTGGTTTTACTATGACTTTTGCTTTGATTTTCAGTTTGACTTTCACTTTGAGAATTTGCCATGTACTTGAATCAAACATGATAGTTATATTGCTAAAATTATATATAGTTGTTCAGTGTCTCATATCGATTCATGTTAATTTGGCTAATTAAGTAAATAAGCGATTCAAATTTGCGAATGTTTTATTCACATTAATCTAGTGAGTATACACTTGTAGAGTTAAATTAGATTTTTATTTTTTTTTTAAAAAAAAAAAAGACTAGTCGATTTCCAGAAACGATTCTGAATACTATTTGTTTATTCATATTAATTTAGTTAAGTATAAAGATTTTGATCAATCTTTTAAATAAGCTATTTAAGTTCGTGAATATTTACACTGTCATTTGTTTATTAATGTTAATTTAGCCGTGAATACATTATCGGGCAAACATTTGCGAATAACGGAAATTTGACAAATGTTTGCCAATAATGTATACTTATTCGTGTTATTTAGTTATAATAAAGATTTTTTTATTCAATGACTAAATTCGTAAAGTCGTAAGTTAGCTTGATGCAATACAAAAAAATTGAAGTTATTTTAATGTGTTGTATATTATTTTAATCTATATTTCCTTACATTTTCATTCGCTAAAAACAAACCAAAAAAAAATCATATTTTGTCGGCAATTAGTTTCCGAAAATCACATGTACTGTAAGCCTTTTTTCTAGGCGACGTTAGGGTTGTTAAAAACGAGGATTTACCCAGTATCGCCATAAAAATTTCACTCCATGTGACCTGCTGTAACGTGATTGGTACATTTGCATATACTATATATAAAATTGTTATCAAAGTTAAAAAATCTAAGAATTTTCACAAATTAAACAAATTCATATAGTTGATTTTAAAGTCAAATAAAAAGAATCGTGACTTTATAATTAAACTATATATAACATAGTTTAAAGATCAATTTTGTAATACAAATAGGGTTGAGTTAATAGAAATCAAGCAAATTTTTTTTAAGTAAATTTTTTTGAAACTTTAAACAAAGATAACTAAAATTTTATCAATTTTATAAAACTTTTTTAAAATAAATACTACAAATTTGTAGAATTTATTTTAAAAAAAATTTATTAAATTTGATTAAGTTTTTATTAAATTATTATTGTTTAAAGTTTTAAAAAAATTTCAATAAAAACAATTTGCTTAATTTTTATTAACTCACTCTCAAATATTGGTTATTATATTTTTGACTAAATTAATACATTTTTTTTTTTGGTAATTTATATTGTAAGATGCTATTTAAAAATTTATTTTAGTCAAGTTAGCAAGAATTTACTAATATATATTAAGAATAAAACATTATATATATAAATTTTTTATATTACTATAGAATATTAGATAAAATAAATAAAAGATTATTAATATATTATAAGCTTAAGTATCTTAAATAAATTAATTAATAAATTAAAATAACTATATAAATGCTAAATATTAATTTTTTTCCTAAGTATTATTATGCAATACTATTTTAAATAATTTTAAATATATCAATTAATAAATAATAGCAATAATTAATATTAATATAATGAAATATTATAAATTTAATTGTATATATTATTTATATATTTAATTTAGTATTATATACAATCTTTAATAATAATAGTTCTAAAATATTATAAATATGAATAATTTAAATAAATAAATTAGTTAATAAATATTTATAAAATTACTAATTACTATACTTTATTATATTGTTCATTCAACTTTTTAATTCTGCAAGTCTTAAATAATTTGCTATCTCTATTATTTTATCAAAAAAATTAATATATATTATATTATTATTTTTAAAAAAAAATAAATAGTTAAGAATTAGTTTATAAAATATTTAATTATTTATAGGAAATTGCTATTTTTACTATGGCTTTTTGCTATTTTTATTATAGTTACACAAAATTTTCTATTTTTAGTTTTTATAACAATAATATATATAAACTCTTTAAAATTTCTTTTAATAACTCTAAATCTAAAATCTAATAAGTAAAAAATTATTAGACTTCTAATTAAAGTTATAAAGATTGTTTTTCTAATTTTAATAATAATTAAATTATCAAAATCAGCTTGGTAGATCTTAAGATATTGGGAATCAAAGATGAAAGCAAAAAGATCTACAAATTGTCAATTATACAAAGTTCAACTAACAATAGTACTTTGTATAACTAGTATTTTGTAAATATTTTTGCTCTTATCTTTGATTCCTAATATTTTAGAATTTACTAGGCTAATTTTAATGATTTAATTATCATTAGAATTAGAAACAAGCTCTACAACTTTAATTAGAAGTCCAAAAAATCTTTACTTATTAGATTTTAGAATTAGAGTTAATAAAAGAAATATTTATTAAATTTTAAAAGATTTATATATATTATTGTTATAAAAACTCAAAATAGAACATCTTATATAACTATAATAAAAATAGCAAAAAGCCATGATGAAAAAGTAATTTTCTATTTATAATATTAAAATTATTGAGACCTCTGAGTTAATAGCATAGTGGTTAGTGCTCCAGAAGTCACAATTGCAAGGTTGCCAGTTCAAGTCCAACTAGAAGGTAAAAGCTGTGTTAGGACTATGATTAGAAATAATTTTTAAAAGAAGCTTTCTGCTTTTGGATGGATTACTACAATAATAAATAAGTCATGTAACATAGCTACAAAGGTTATGTAGCATTCAAAAAAGTGAAAATTTAACAAGAAACATTGTTAATATAAAGTTTTTTAGCTTAAAGTAATATAAAGAAATAAATAATAGAAAAACAATCTGGCTGATAGGTTATGTGAAGTTAGAGAACTGCAGACTAAATAAAGATAGTAGGTTCTACACTGCAAAACCAGAACATCATATGATGGACTTAACAGAGCATGAGCTATCTCATAAGCATAATGATAAATATAGAGGCCATCTGTCATCCAATAATCTCTGCAGAATGATAACTCTGGTCTTTAAGAGATATGACAGATCCTAAAGGTGTCTAAGGACCTTCAGGATAGTAAAGAGAAGTAAAATCAAAAAAAAATATTAAAATTATTAAATATATATAAATAAAATATAACTTTAATTTAATTTATTAATATCTTTTAAAACAAATATTTAGGGTGTAATAACTTAGTAAAGTCAATAGATTGTTAACCTTTAAGTAGCAGGTCTAGAGTTCAAATTCCAGTGATGACAAAAATTTACAATTTTTTTTGTATTATAGTTAACTGTCTTTTGTAACTGATTAGAATTAGATATTTGTAATCTGTATTATATTAGTATAACTAGAAGGTCTAGACTTTTGTACAACATTGTATAAAGAAACACAAATCAGTACTAGGTGATGTAAACTCAAGATAAGTTCTTAGACTGTGTAAATCATAGAAACCAGATAGAAAAACAAAAACCTACTTGGAAAACCTGAATAAAGAGATAACCTAAACTTTTGATAATGTTACTATAAAGACTAAACCTATAAAACAAAGCTAGAACTTGTGAAACTAGGCAAATGTGCTGGTCTTTGAGAAGGGATTGGATAAACCAAACAGGCTGTCAGAATTTTCAGATTTCAGAAATAAAAGATACATGCTAGCAAACATATAAACTAAAGGTGTATAATTATGATTTACCTTTTTAAGCTATCTGGAATAGCAACTTGGTGAAATTTAAATTGAATACCAAAGTAGTAAAAATATGCTGTAAAGTCAATACTGAAGTTGAAGTAAACTCTACAAGAGCATAGTAGTTTAATGATACACCCTGATTGTCAGTATTGGTTTTAGCCATAGTGATACTAGGTTAGCTATAAGAATAGAATACAGAAGATTCTGAAAGATTTAGTACAAGGTTAAAGGTTCTAAAGAACTGCTTTAAAGACTTAGTGATCATAATATATTTTTATTAGCATTGGCTAGAGTTATTAGTAGGCAAAAGTAAGTAGATGGATACAAAAACTAGAGTAGTTAAATAGAAAACCTACAAGCAGGTTCCAGGTATAGCAGCTAGTATAGAACTTTTAAGTGGATTACTTAAATTAGACAATGACTAAAGCTGTATAAGTGGCTAGTTGTATACTCTTTTTATAATTGTCTCTTGTGGTTGTAATGCAACTATTAGCCAAATATACTATTAATAAAATCCTAGATCACAAGTACTCACCTTAATATTTAAAAAAAAATAAAAAAATAAACCAAATTCTTATGTATTATACATATTATTTAGTTAAAAAACAATGTATTATATAAATAATTATTAAATGTTCAAAGCATTGTTTTTTTTTATTTATATAAAACAATTCAATCTATTATTTTTTCAATTAGTTGAAAAATTTTTTTAACATTCTTCATTCATCTAAAATTTCTTTTGTTTTGTTAATCTTCAAGAATTTCAAGGGTTTTTTTTGTTGTATTAATAAGTCTAGTATATAATTAATTAGTACTTTGCATATTCTTTTTATTTTTAATAATCTTAAGATTTATAGTATTAGTATCATAAAAAATAGATCATTTAGCATTACTAGTTTGTATATCTAAAATGCCAAAAAATAAATATTGAAAATAATGCTAAACTTGATCAAAAAATTTAATTAGCACAATTTCTTTTTATAATACAAAATATTTACAAATAAGAAAACAGCTAGTCAGAAAGATAAACATCTATATACTCAATTTAAGGTATTTGTAAAATAGATATTTTGTATTATACAAGTTTTCAGTTTTTTTTATTCTTTCTTAAATATCTTATACTATTTTGCTTTTTCAATTTCAACTAGAATTTGTTCAAATTTTCTTTATTATTATGAAATCAGTTTTATTATAATAATAAAAACTACTAGATTTAAATATAAATAAAAAATTTATACAAAAATCATGCTTTAATACTTTTTAATAACTTTTCAAACTATAAAATTTAGTGTTTTGAATTGTACTACTTATTTTATATATATATCTAAAGATATGCTAATAAATGTTGTTGACAGAAATTATAAATTTTTTGTATAACTATTGCTTAAATTTTTTGCATTGTTAAATATTAACCATTATAAAGAAAATATTGATTTATTATTTTTTATATAGTTTTACAAACTGCTTATAACAAAAAATATAATTTATTGCATTATCAAGTTGTAAACAAAATTTAGAATCAATAAAATTAAATTTATTATATGCTATTTGATCATTATAATTAATTTGTTTTGGTTTAATATTATTGGAAAGTCTAATTTCAATAATCTTTTTAAATTACTAAAGGCATAATTAAACCTTAATGTTTTTTTAAACAAATCTAGTAGCTAAGATTTAAAAAAAAACTTTGTCTATTAGAAAGAATTTAGAATTAAGTCCAAGTAAATATAGTTATTAAAAAAATTAATTAAAACATTAATATGAATTTTATTATTGCAATTGTCATTATTTTTAAAAAATAAATAAGTTAATAGATATTTACTTTTATCAACTTAAGTATAAATAATAGACAATTTAAATTTTAAATTGTTTGTATTATCTTTTATTAATAATAAATACAGTAAATTAAATAATAATAATTATTTTACTTTTTTTTTAGTATTAAGGTAACCTCTTTGATTCTACTTTTTATTAATACTTATATTGAGTATATGTTTTATATAGATGTATCTATATTAAACTATCAAATAAGTATACAACTAGCTACACATTGTTACAAAGTAGATTGTTAGCATAGCATAGTATATTATATTATTAGTAGTTGTTATATATTTATTATTGCATTTTATATTATATTTATTATTAGTTATTAGTATAGTTATTTTATAATATATAATAGTTAGAAAATAGAATCTTAATTGGTTGTTAAAAGTGTGATACAGACACATGACATTGAGTAATATCTGTGATGTCACTATTGTCTTACAAACTCCAAGTATCATTACACAAGTTTCATGTATCCTAGTACAATTTACTGTGCTAAATAATACAGTTCAAGAATCCCAAGTATCTCTCACACAATCTCCAAGTATTCTTGCACAATTCCAAATATTCCAACATAATTTTAAGTGTTTCTGTACAGACTCAAGTACTTTAATACATACTTCAAATGTTTTAAGTACAAATGACAAATACATATAAACATTGTCTAAACTATTTTTGTACAAACTCTACTTGCCTTTGCACAATCTCTACTACCCCAAGTATAGTATCAAGAAATATTACTCAAACTTCTACTACTTCTACTAGGTAAAAAGATATATAACGAATACCTTTTCCTCTTTTCTGCCAATTTTAAGTTTCTATACTTTAACCTAGACATAATGATCTTTTAATTATAAAGTGTGATATTCTCTCTATAAGGTAATTCCTACAGGCAAGATTGTTACTATGTGTGTTGTTAATAAAAAGTTAATCTATATACTATTACTATCTTGAACTGTTTGCCTGCTGCTATATAGTAAAGTGAACTATTACACTTCTATTCTGTATATATTTGCAATAATCAATTATTATACTGAGTGATTTTGTTACTTAGTTTTATTGTATTAAGAAGACTACAACCCTGTAACAACATATAACTTTTCTATATTACTTATTTAAAAAGTTCATCTAAAAGTTTCTCATTAGTTGCTATACTGCTTAGATGTTTTATTTAAACCTTCTAATTTGACTTTGATATTAATTTTATCAGATTACAAACTCAGATCTATTTACTTTTAACCATAAAACTATCCTTTAGACTGTCTGGTTTAGCAGACAAATTTGTTCACTAAAATATTTATAGAAAAACTAACCTATTAAAAAAAGTTTTTAATGAAAATGTTAACTTAAATTGGTTAGTATAATTTCTAGAAATGCAGGTCATATAGTAATCTTGCAGCCACATCATAGTCCATGCTATGTAATCCAAATTAAGAGCAGAAATTTATACAATATAAAATTTGGTTCACTTATGTCACAAAATAGTTTGTTAGAATCAAACTTTAGGAATCACTCTGTATATTTCAGTCTAAACTTCCAAAATCTGGGCAAAATAAAATCAATATGTAATATTGATACCTATTCATAATAAAATTTTAAATAATTAAAATAATATAAGGTAGCATTATTTGACTATATAAAGTAAAGCTATTTAATTGTAATTTTAAGACCTAAATAATTACATCAAAAAATAATTAATAAAATATTATTATTTATATAAAATATGCATTGAAAAGTCTATACCTAATTCAATTACAATAACTAACATTTGATATCTCACTAAAATAATCTGTTTTAGCAGATTTTTTTATAAAAAAAAAAATTTTTTTTAAAAAAAGAAAAGGCCTTATGTTAAACCTTTTTAATTCTTATTCTATTTAATAACAATCAGCAAAATTATACATTGATATCTCTATTTTTAACATAAAACTCTAAAAAACAATTTTTACTTTTATTGCAGCAGAGTGGTACATTACATATAACACACCAAAGCTGGCTTTGATGTGGCATTTTATAATTCAAATCTAATTTTTTTTGCTTATCTTCCAAGTGCACTATTGATATGATTCTCACTTATTTCTCTACTCTGCAAAATGGTCACTAGATACAAACCATTGGTTTGAAAGTTCAAAATGCTTTGTTACTTTTGGATATTTAGTTTCTTTTTTTTTTTCTTTGTTCATTTTTTTTTTTTTTTAAGCCATCTCTTAGCTGAATTGTTCTAGCATCACTTGCAGCATTTATAAAATTTCAAACAAGTTCAAGATAAAATTCTTTATACCTCTGAGTTAATCCTAGAGTGCAGGTAATTCAGTATACATTGATGATACTAATATCTAGAAGCCAAAAAAAAACAGTATCCAGTTTCTTTGTACCATTTTTGTGTATTATAATATAATTGCAGTTGATCTGCAATATCTACTCTATTCATATAGCAGTTATAATTTTCTATTATTTTTGAATTTTTAATTTTTTTTTAATTCAGAGCTGAACACTACATGTACTTTGGTTGTATTAGTGCTCATTTTTCTTGGCCATCATCTTTCCTATTCAATTTCTTATTCATTACTAACAAGACTATAAATTGTTGACAACATTGTCACTAGACTGTTGTTTTGCCAAAATGTAGCCAATATTCTATTTACTATAACACTAGAATGTATATTCTAATCAATTTTGGTATTTTTTTCAATCTTTAGTTTATTTGAAAACCTGGAAGCCATTTTTCAAACAGTGCCACAGGCACCAATGCTGATGTCTCAAAGATTTTGGAAAAGAGGAACATTAGTAAAGTAATTGTTTATGTAAATATTATAGAAATATCTCTGGAATAGAAGCTGTATAATGAGATGGTAAACCTGACTTTCAATTTTGCTAAGCCTATTCACTTTTGCTACTTCACATAAAAAGATATACAAAGTTGGCAAAAAAGTATATATGTATTTATTATCACAAAGTAACAAAACCTTAAAGCCTTCTGATGTTGGTTTATTCTTCATTCAGACAGTATAGGCACTTTGCCTAGAAAACCTTATCATTATTTCATCAATCAAAACATTTAATTCTGATATGTAAAGTTTTTTCTAACATTTTAAACATGTGAAAGCAATGGTTCTAACTTGTCAAAGTCATTTTCAATAGTTTTTACAGAAGGAAAGATATGAAGATACCTCTTTATTTGCTTAAAATGCTTCAATAGCATTTGTTTTAAAATATGGTAGTAGGGAAATTTAAGGTCTTCAATTTAGTATTGATTAAAAGAAGGCAACTTAAAAATGCTCTGATAAATGATTAGAGCAATTCAAATAATAAGTTATTTATAACTTATATTAGTTTATTATCTGTCAGTAATAATATTGGCTCTTTTAATTAGTGCATATGAGTTTGTATTAATTACTATTTCATCTAATAAAATGTTTGTAAAGAAAAAAAAAAAAGGTTGATCAGTTTTAAGAAACCAGCTTTATGATTTGCTAGCAAATTGATGAACTTCTGGTGTCTTGCTTTAATATGAACTAGAGGTTCAAAATTTAGTGGTAGTGGTAATATTTGTACAGCCCTTGCACTTTTGCTAACTATCTTAGAAACCCTTTTGATCTCCTTTTTCTCTTCTTCTTCATTATTTGATTCTAATTCTGGGCCTAAAAAACTTTGGTAGAATGTAAGAAGCAATATATAGGCTTTTCTGTCCTCTGAAAAAACTTGGTTACTGTTGTAAGATAGAGGCAATGAAGTCTTGATCAACATTGTAAAGTAAAACTTTAACATATTTAAATTTTGATAATGATCATAAATTTTTTTAATTTTTTTTAAAACTATTGTTGTACTATATATAAATATTGTACCACTAATGCATGTGATATAAAAGCATGTGCTGATCTGCAAAGTCATGCTCTTTTATTTTTTCTTAGAAAAAAAAGAGTAATGCTTAAGAAATTGGTACACAATTTCAAAAAGTCAACTAAAAAAAATTTTAGCAGGCAAATTTGTCTGTTAGACAGTTTAAGAGACAATTCTTAAACTATTTTTATTTTTAAGATAAACCTTCAAAATAAGCTGTATTCTTTTTTAATACTATAGCCAAAACCAACACTTTGAAGTCAGAGTTATCTATTAAACTGCTATTACTCTTGTAAAGTTTATTCAAATTTTGGTACTCATCTTTCTAACTTCTTCTTTATTATTTCTTACTAGCTGCAACTTGGAACTAACAGACTTCTCAGACTTCTAATCTAGATGGCCCAATATGGTATATTTATGTATCCTTTTTCTTTAACAATTTTAGTAGCCTGGTTGGTGCATGTACTTCCCTTACATACCTGTTATCCAGTTTATTTAATGATTTTTACAAAGATGTTTCATGAGCTTTTATCAGTCTAACAGCATTATTAAAAGTTTGTGCTATCTTTTTACTTGAGATTTCTAAGTAGATTTCTGTCTTTTTATTTCTTAAACTTCTATGTTTGGTAGTCTTATTATGGATTTGCACTGAAGCCTTATACAACACCAGTTTTTTTACATTTATCTATGCATGTATAACATTATACTTTATATAGATTTTCTAAGCTTTCAATGTCAAATGGGATCTGACTTGGTGTATTTAAGATTACAGATGCCCAAAACTCAACCAATCAGTAAGAAACAGTTACTGTAATACAGATATAATTTCCAAAATTCATTATTAGTAGGAATTGAACCTTAGACCTGCTACTTGAGGGTTGACAATCTATTTACTTTATTAGGTTGCCACACTCTGTAATAATTATTTTACAGTACTATAAGTAATTAATAATATATAATATATGTATATGGTATCAACTCCAATTTTGTTAATATAAATTTTAAAACTTTTAATATGATTTAATATTTTAATTAAAAATTCTATTGCTTAAGAAGATTTTTTTTGAATATTATTTTGTGCAACTTTCTGTTAACCATTTTTGTATTAAAATAAAAGAATTCTCATTATATTTGTATTTTTTTTTACCAATTTCAGTCTACTAAAAATGAATTTGTTTTGGTATATATTAATATTTAAATTATTATTATTATTTTTTCAATATTAATAGTAAGGCTATGCCTCTATCTTTATTGAATATTTATTACATAAAATATAAATTTACTATTAAAAATATTATAAAAAGAGTAGAAGCTCAAACTAGTTTATCTGCAACCTAAACCAACAGGAGTGGCCAAGGCTCACCTAGATTTGGTTGTTAGTAATTATATATGAA
>CAJVQA010010867.1:0-11109 GCA_910591915.1 Cetraspora pellucida | reverse complement strand
TATTTAAATAAGCTTTAAGATAAGAATAAAAATAGAATGTAGTACATTTAGGATTAGTTTCTGTAGTGTTGATTTCTACAAACTTTTGGTCTGCTTTAAGTGTGAGTTTATTTAGTGTATGAAGTAGGATAGTTTTTTTGAAAGTTGCTGTATATTGTTGATCTGATAGAAAATTAAGTAGTCAGGAGTAAAGAGTGTTGTTTTAGGAGTAGTATTTTCTTTTAAAGGTGCTGAAAAAGTTTCAAAGGATTTGTCAAAGAAGTAAGTAGAAATGTTTTTAAAGTTGTGTTCTGTATCATTTGGTAAAAGTTTATAGTCTTTGTCTTTGCATGTATGAACATGAAAGAGTGCTGCTTTGGTAGTTAGAAAGGAGCGATTTTGAAGAGAGGTAGGTTCTGTAATTTGGAAGTCTAAAGGTAAAAATTTTTTGCATTCCTCAGCGAGTGTAGTTGCAATTTGGTATTTAATATAGTTTTTAACTTTGTCTTCATTAATATTAGTAAATTGTTTTTAATAAGCTTTAAAGAAGTCTGTATACCATGTGTTAAAAGTATGAATATATGGTTTAAGTAATGAAATTCGAAAGGTATTAGCAAATTTAGATTTAGGAATGTTAAGAGTGACAGTAATTGTAAATTGGTTATTGTTATAGATACTGAATAAGAGTTTTGGGGCATCATATTCAAAATTATGTTTCATTAAGAGTCTAAGAGGGTAAAGCTCTAACTTTTCAATAAATTTTTGATAGTGGATTGTTTGGTATTTGTTATGAAAGAATAGATGTAATCGAGCAAAGTTAATTGCTACTTTACATCGATTAGAAATTGAATAAGATGGAATTGAGTAATGAGAATGAAAGATATTTAAATAATCAAGTTTGTGAAAAGTAGTTCAGTGAATTTGGTGAGTAGATTTTTAAGTGTTAAAATATAAGCATATTGAGAGATATTAAGTTGAGGTGAGAGTGATAGATTAGATTGGTGAAGAAAGTCAGTGAGAAATTCTGGTCTTTCTGTTGCTATAAATTTGAGTAGATAATTAAAACTTTGTTTTTAAGAAGGTTTTTGATTTGAAGTTGATTGGGTATTATTTGGAATAGATGGGATTGATTAACCTGAAGTAAATTTGCGAAGATGAGTTTTAGAAAAATTAAAAAGTTGTTAAGCAAGTGTTGTATTAAGTTTTGTATTTTGTTTCATATTTTCAGTAATAGGATAATTAAGAAACCAGTCTAAATCTTTAGAAGTATCTCTGGTTTAGTTTGGTGTATTTTTTGGTTGCTGTTGTTTTTGTTTTGATTTAGGTTGTTGTTTGATTTTTTTGCCTCTGAGAGCAAGTTTTTGGAGAAGTTTGATTTTTTCTTTTTTAGTAAGTTTGAAAAAATAATAGAAGTGAAAAATAGAATATTGTTCTTTAGTAAGTTCTTTGGTTTGAGGAAGAAGTTTAAGTTTAGTATATTGGAAACTATTAACACAGTCTCGATGGTATAAGAAGCCTTTAAAGATTACAGCTTGAGAATAGTCAAGTGCATGATGTGAGTTTTGAATAAAAACACAAGGAATATCTTTCTTTTTACATAAGGTGCATGTGTGATAGTGTTGGAAATGTGGAATGATTGCTACAGGTGATGGATCTGTATAAAAAAAGGATGGTAAAATTTGAGAAGTTGATTAAAGACTTTGTTGTTGTTTAGTAATTGATAATTTAGGTAGTTTATTGACAATATTGTTAAATCAGTTTTTAAAGATGACAATAGTTGAAGAAATATCTATTGCAGTTGATTTAAAAGTTTGTCGAAGAGGTGTAGTATAAGTAGTTTTGTAATGTTTAGAAGTAAAGTTTGTATGAAATTTGCCACAAAGACAAGTAGACAAGATAGGTTGAGTTGGCATTTAAAAGTAATGTTGTTGCTTATTGGTTTCACATTTTGTAGGTTTAACATCTTTGGATAAGATGTATAAAGTAAGTAGGTCAGATTCTTTGGTGTTGATACCAAAGTGATCTGGATATTTGTTATAGTAATAGTCTAAGTCATGAGAATCAGATTCATCTGTGATTAAGGTAGGCATTTTGGCTTGTTATTTTTATAAAAATATTAAAAAGAATGACAATAGCTTCAAAAGAAAGTAATTTTTAGTTCATATAACATTACACTCTTTGTATTACTTTTTTGTGGCTGGTGTAACAGTGGTTGGTGTGGCTAGTGGCTGGTGTGGCTTGTAGTACAGTATGGCTTATATAACTTCTGCTAAAAATAGTATAAAGTATATACAAGGTTGTGTAATTTTAATATTGATACAAATTTGTAATTATTTGTTTTGTGTAAGTTAATTAAAGATTTAAAAGGAAATAATTGTAAAATAATTATCAATTGATTAAACCAATGATTTGTAGTATTTTAAAACGTGTTTGGGGTCTGGATTTGAAGGGGATAAAGAGAAAAGAACCAAAATTTAAAAAAAAATTAAAATTTTTAGAGAATATAGCTACTTGGAGTTTTTTGCTTATAAAATGGTTAATTTTTGACCGTTTTTGATGAAACATATATTAAATTGAAGCCTGAGATGAGCTGGACAACTTTATCTTAAGGAACAAGACAAGTTTCCTAGGCCGGATTTGAGTATAAGTGCTTTGAAGTTATTTTGAAATAAAGTTAAATAATTTATTTAATATTTGAGCTAGCAATATAAAATTTTGTAAATGTATATAAATTTAAGTAGTGAATAGTTTAATATAGTTTTTAGGAATATTTAGTTATAGTTTATTAAAGAAAATAAAAATTTCCTTTACAAAATTTTGGTACAAGTGATCATCAAGAAGAGTTAGCAATATGTGTCTCTTGAAGTTATTAAAGTTAATAAAAGCAATTATATATAAAAAAGTTTTGAAAAAGAGTTTTAGAAATAAAGAAATCTATATTAATATTAAATATAAAACTATTGTTAGTAGAATTGAAAGGTTGTAGAATAGGTAATCAGATGTTGTTTTTCTTTTTAGTTGAGGCAGTAATTCCTTATGCTAATTCTCATTTATATTGTTTAGTATTCTGGGTTTGCCAAATAGTAGAATTGAATCAGTTAAGTAGAGAGTTGGATAGAAGAATAAGAAAATTGTTTGTTAGTTTTTTTAGAGTAGGTTGAAGTTGTTTGTATTGGTCAAGAGTTATTGTTCTCTGAATGAGTAAAAGTATTGTATTATATATAGTAGAATTTGGAAGGGAGTTTTGTAGATTTAGAATTTGTACTATTGTATGTAATAAGGTTTTTAGGAGATTTAATAAGCTTAATATATTTGAAATTTCATTGATAAAAATGTTATATGGATTGTAAGTGTGAAGTGAATATTGTAATAAATATATAATATTTTTATATTGATTGTAAATTAAGCAATTTGAGGTTAAGAAAAGAAGAGAGTAACAAATATTTAAGTTTGCCATTGTAGATAGGTTATTTAGAAGTATTTTGTTCCTAATAGAGTATAGTTTAGCATTAGAGTTTTGGAAATTAATAATTTCAGTAAGTAGTTGAATGTTTAAAATAGGAAGGTTTTGTAGTAGTTTGAGTTGAAAAAGTTTGTTAAAAGTTTGGATAAAGAGTAAGTTTTTGCAAAATTTCTGTAGTTTGTATGTGATTGGTATTTCTTTTCAAGTAAAGAAGGTAGATAGGTAGAAGAAGTTAAGATTAAGTTTTAGTTGAGTTTTACCAGCACCTTGTTTAGCTAAAGCATCAACTATATTATATAGAGTGTTGTTAGAGTATGATTTAACTTTATAGGTAATATAATTAATATTTTTGAGTTTGGTTAGGTAATTTAAAATATGAATGATATCTCAATTATTTTGTTTAGTTTGAGAGTTGTAGTTGTAAGGTATTGAGTTTGTAAGAGTTTGGATAGTAGATAGACTATCAAGATGAATGTAAATTTAGTAATTAGTAGATAGGATAAGAAACAAGAGAATAAGTGCTGCGAGTTCTGCTCATATAGAGTTTGGTGCATAAGGTATAAAGTCATTGAATTTAATTTGTGTATCATTTTTGAGAATTCAGGCAATGCTGGTAGATATGTTATGTGTTTGTGAATTGAGTATGAAGGCATCGGTATAGAAGTGTAAATTAGTTGAGTTGGGAAGTAGTATTTTTGATGAAGGTTTATAAGTTGATTTTGGTAGATAGAGTTTGGTACTATGTTTTGTATTAGGATGGTTTTTGAAAAGGGTAATAAAAAAGATGGTAAAGACTTTGGAGCAGGTTTATACAACTCTGCATGAATGTTTTGAAGTGCTTGAATTTCTTGGATATTTATATTAAGTTCAAAGTATTGTAATCTTTTTTGAGTTTTGCATTTTAGATTAATAGTTTGTTTGTAATTTATTTGAAATATTGTAGATGTTGAAGAGATATGAATTGTGTTAGTTTTTGAATTAATAATTTGGTATTTTTGAAAAAGTATTTGAGAGTTAGATCTATTTGTAATTTTTTCAATAAGCCAATTTGAAGATAAAATATAGAGTGTTCATCTATTTTTAGGGCCATTAAATTGAGATGTAATGAGGTTAAGTGTATTTAAAAATGGGTTAATAGGTTGAAGTAGAGATTAGGCTATGTGTGTAAGATAGAAAGAGTGGAAATTTAGTTTAAAAGTATTTTGAACCATTTCAGTGTAGGGCCTTGTAGAGATTTAAGGGTTCTAAGATATATGTTTTTTCAAGAAAGTAAGTTGAGATTATCTGCAGTGAATAGTTGTTTAAGAAAGAGAATTTTGTTGTTTTTGAGACATAAAATCATTGAGTTATTTGGAGAAATAAAGTTGTAAATATTATTTAGTTGATTAGTTTGTTTGTAGGTTGTTGATTGGTTTAAGTAAGAGTTGTTAATAAAGATATTATTTTTGTAAAGATAATAGAGTTGAGAAATTATAGTAAAATTAGTAGTTTTCTTATGGTTTTCTAGAATTGTGTTTTGAGTTAGAGAAGGTTTCTATATTTTAGAAAGCCATTCTTTGGTACGATGTATAAAGATTTGATTTAAGAGTTTATTAGTGTTAAAGCATCTTTCTATATTACTACTGCAGGTTTGTAATATAAGTTTGTTAAGTATTGGAGTATTGAGTAGTTGGAGATTGGTGAGAATATTATTGTTTGTATTGATAGATAAATAAAGCTTGTGTTTGGTGCATTTTGTTAGAAGACTTGAAAGTTGTTAAAGTTTGTTTTGTGGGAGAGAGCATATTTGAAGTAGGTACTCTATTAATAATGATAAAATAGTATTAAATAAACAGGATATTTGTATAAGAAGAAGTTTTTTGTATTGGATAGTATGGATAAATTGAAAGGTTTTGTTAAAGATTTTGTTAAGCATTGGTTTAGTTAATCCTTTTCCATCAAGAAAAATTCCTAGATATCTGATTGTTTCATTAGATTTTCTAGATATAATTGGTTGGTTATTGAAGGTAAGAGGTGTAATATCTAGTATGATGTTAGATTATGTTTTTTGGTTTGATGTAATGTGGATAAGGTCTGATTTAGATGGGTTAACTTGGATATTATTTAGTTGGTAGAGTTCAGATATGTCATTTAAAATATTTTGGAGATTATTTTTAGATTCACAGTGCCAAACTGTGTTATTCATAAAGGCAAGAGATGGTATTGTTGTATGTGTTGATGCAGTTGAAAAGATTTTTTTTAAAGGAGATTGTGATAAGATTTTGAGAAGTTTTGAATTGTATTTTGAGTTTATATAGCTGAGAATAGGGTCATAATAAATTTTCCAAAGTAATGCAGAATAAGTTTCACCTTGTTCAATGTCTGAGTATAGTGTAATTGGGTTAGTAAGGCCGTAGGCTGTGATCATTCTAGCTTTTCTATCTTGATGTAAAAATTCAATAAAGTTTAGGCCTGATTGGAGAATACCAATACATTTGCAAGCATCTAGCAACTGTTTAATGTTAATTTTGTCAAAAGCTTTGAACATATCTTAAAAGAGTATCCAAGCTTCTTTGTTGTTAGTTTTGTAATGTTCAATTGTATTAAGTAATATTTGTATAGGAATGTGAGTAGAGCTGTTTTTGGTTGCTGCAAAGTTGAGATCACTTAGTAGATAGTGTTAGTTTATAATATGATCAAGACTTGTTATAAAGATTTTGATAAGGCATTTTTTGATAGGTTCGATAAGTGAGATAGGTCTGACTTAATCCAAGGTAAAGTCCTATTGAGATTTCTTTGGAATTAAGAATATGTTAGATGTTTTCCATATTGTTGGTATTTGTTGTAATAAAAAACATTTGGTTAGAAAAAGGTGAATAATGTTTTGCGCTTTAGGATTTAAGTATTTTAGATGTTCATAGTTAGTTTCAGAAGAACCAGCAGCTTTTTAATTTGGAAGATCATGTATTGCTTTGTTCCATTCCTCTAAGGTGATTTCTGAAAATAAATTTGCAAAAAGATGTTCATTTTCTAGATGGGGTTTATAAAGTTCATAGAATTTTGTATTTGATTAGATAAAAGTATATAGTAGTTTTTTGAAATAATCTTGGAAGTAGGATTGTAAAGCTTGTTTTATTTCCATTGGTTGAGTAGTAAGTGTGTTGTTAGATAAAAGGCAATCTAAATTAATGTTATTGTTATGTTTTTCCAAAATATTTCAGAAGAATATTTTAGGATTTTGGTAGAAATTGTTGTTTCTTTCTTCTAGTTTGTTTTGAATTTTCTTTAGAGTGTTTTCTTGTTTTTCCTTAAGGATTTTAGTTTTAAGGGTTTTGATTTCAGTTATGAAAAGAGTTGAGAAAGTAGTAGGATTGAAGTTGTTATTCATTGATGTTAAATGTAAAGGAGGTAGTAGGGTGTTTTGTAAATATTTAGTAATATATAAGTTATAGTTTTGTATAAAGTTAGGTTTGTTTAAACCTGTTTTGAGTAGAATTGCTTATTTAAGTTGTTTGTATAAGGGTAAGAAGTTGGGTAGTTGTTGTTCATTATGATATGGATTTAGTTTAATTCTTTTGAATGAAATATATTTTTGAGTTGCTTTGGTTAAAGCTTTGTTAATTTGATTCTATGCATTGTTGAGTTTAGAGCTGTGGATAATATTATTAATAGATGTGAGGAGTTGTTTAAGGTTTTGTTCAGTATGGTTTTGGTAGTTTTCAATTTGTTCTTTTTAGATAAGTTTTTATTGATAAATGGTTTTTGTTTAATGATATTGTGTAATAATTTTAGATATGTCAAGTGTAAGTTCTAGTGATATTATTGAGTAGTCAGTTAGAGTAAATAGGTTAGGTAAGATATCAGCATAGTCTAAAAGTATAATATGAATATTAATCCATATTTGATCAATTCTATTATGACTGTTATTGTATGTATAGGAGAATATAGGAGTTGATGGAAAGAAAAGCCTATAGGTGTTGTAAAATTGAAGAGATTTAAGAAGTTTTAAGATAGAGTGTTCAGGTATGTTTAAGCTTTTTTGTGATAATCTATCTAGTTTGGGATTAGAAACTTCATTTAGATTACCTATTAGAATTATTTTGTAGTTAGTTTTGTTAAAAATAGGGATAAGATATAAGAGGATTTCTTTTTGAAGTTGTCTTTTTTCTTGAGTTAAAAAGTATAGTTGAATTAGTTTAATATAGAGATTTTTGAGAAAAATATTAATTTCTAAGAGAAAGTTTTTATAAGTTTGAATTTTTCCAATATGCTTCACAAGTGATTTGTAAATTAATAAGCCTACACCACCTTGACGAGCATTGCTAGATGTCCAAAAGCATTTACAGTTTGTAAGTTTTTGTGAAAGAGTTGAGAATTTTGCTTCTTTGGTAGATAGATGTGTTTCAGAAATTCCAAAAATATCTATTTGATTTTCTGAAATGTAATCAATTAGACTTAATTGTTTAAAACTATCTAGAAGACCATTAATATTAAGTGAATATATTTTAATTAATTTTGTTGTGTTGAGGTTATCTAAAAGTAAAATATTGTTGTTTGTTTGTATTGTAGTAGTAGATAATTCTGAGGTAGAAAAGTTAGTAGTTAAGAGGAGGTTTTGACATTCCAGAAGGGATAGTATTTTAAATTTTGTTAGAGAAAAGTTTGTTTTAAGTAAAATATTTTGATAGCTTGAAAGATTTTTAAAAGAGATATGTGTGAAGTTGGGTAGAAAGTTAGTTTATTGTAGAAAATAGATGTAAACTTCATGTGTATTATTGCTAGATTTACTTATAGAAATTTTTATATATTGTTCTGAAAACTATTCTGGATGTTTATTTTAAATAAATTTTAGAAAGGAGCCTATTGATTGTAGTAAAGGTAGAAGTTGTAAGTTATACAATGCAAGAAATTTATTGAAGCAGATTGAAGAATTGAATAATTGGAGCAGGTTAGGAATTTTGATATAAGATTTTTCTTTGATAGTATTTGATGTTGGTAAGTCGATGGTATTATTAGGATCATCTGTTAATAATTTATCATTCCTATTTATAATGTTTAGATTTGGTGGTGTGTTGATAAAGATATTTTGTATATAAGAATTGTTTAGAGTAGTTAGATGTGAGTTTGTTGAAAAGGGGTTCTCAGAAAAATGTGATGAATTGTTGTCTAAGAAATTAGATTTTTCTTCTATAGATGTGCTCATCGTATACTCAGTTTTTACAGTTGCAGAGGATACCATAGTCTACCCTATACATTGGATCTGACTGTCATTAGCTTGGTTCTTCACATAAATAGGCTTTTCTGCCTGCCTACTTATATCATTCTTTTCCAAAAATAGCATACTTTTAGTGAAGGACATCATTATTTTGGAAGTGGCAGTTGTATTTATGTTATCTATAGAAGGATTTTAGAAATAATCTTAAAATACAGCAAATTATAATGATAAAATAATTGAAATTTAATAATTATACCTTCTCTTAGCCTTTTACATATCTAATAATTTTTGTTAATTGTAGTTAATATTAACAATAAAAAAAGTAATTTTAATTAATACAAACAATTTCAGATTCTTGCAAAATATTTTTCGTTTACTGCAATTTGCTGAGATATTTTAGTAATATTTAGAAAGATAAATAGAAAAATATTTAATAATTTTTTAGTTAATAAAAAATATTTTTCAAAATATTTAAAAACAAATATAAAACACCAATTATTAAATATTTAGTTATAAAATTAATATATTTTGAAAATTAAACAAATTTAATAAATTATTAAAATATTCAAAATATTGCACAAATATATACAAATATTTAAAATATTTTAATTAAATTTCAAATATAAACATTAAAATTATACTTTTTCAGAGTTTTCTGAAGTTTCACTTTCTTTAGAACTTGATATTTCATCCTTCATGTCTGAAGTTGAAAATTTTTTATTATTTTCTAACTTTCTCTAATAATATAAAAATTTTGGTTATATAAGTAAAAATTTTATAATAATATAATAAATACGTATCAAATTTTTTGAAGTTTGTATTTTATAATGCTTTTAGAAATCATCAAACTATCTTGCATAGGATCAAGTATAGTTTGACAAACTGCTATAGCATATGCAACTTTTTCTAAAGTTGCATTGCCAGAAGGCCAAATCTTGTTTAATATTAGCAACATATAAGTATCTTCTGAGTCTTCAAAAGTATTCTTAAATAGTTACTTATAACAATATTTGGTTTCTTCAGATCATTTCTACTCAAGAACGATCTTAGGTTTTGCTTTATTATTAATAGGAGATAAGAGATCCCCAAATACAGCAAACATAGCATTCTTAATCTTGGTCATTAAGGTACTCCTCAATAATCTAAATTTCTCCAAAAGCTATAAAAATTTAGTAAGAATTTAAATTTAAAAAGATTTAAAACAATTCAAAGTATTGTGAATATATTCAAAATTATTTGAAATAATTTGAAATATTTAAAATAATTTCATAATATTTTGAATAGTTCTAAATATAATAATAAATAAAATATTTGAGCATCATCAAGAAAAAAGAATGTTTTTAAATATTATTAAAAATATTTTGTTTAGATTTCTTAATAAATAAACAAAAAATAGTTGTTAAGATATCTTTAACCAAATTTATAATAAAGTTTAAAGTTATTTTTTTTTCTTGTCAATACATATTTAATAAAAATTTTGAAAAATTTTTACTGATCTATGAAAATTCTTCTCATAGTAAGTATTCTACTGTTTTTTCAACTTTCTTAAAATAAATTCGGAATAATTCGCCTTTAGGTAATACTTTACAGCTGACTTAAATTCTTCTTCTTTAGGATATATCACTTTTTCTATCAAATCTTTAGAAGCTCTCTTTATAATTTGCTATTATAAAAAATTTATTAGAATAAATTATAAACTAAAATTAAAATAAATATTAAATTAATTACAGCATGAAAAGTTTTTTCATTTGTTGTATCAAATTTATTATTCAACTTTTCCTCTAATTCTTTAATATAGTTATTTAGTTGTTGAACTTAAGAGGAAAGTTGCTTAATATGATACAAAATTTCTCCTTGATTTTCAAGAATTTTTGCAAGACTTCTTTCTGTTATAAAAATATTTAAAAATTCTCGAATTAATCAAACAATTGAAATGTAAATAACTTTTTGAAGAAATTCAAAATATTGCACAAATTTTCAAATAATTTAGAATTATTATAAAGTATATTTAAAATATTTAAAATATTTCAAAATATTGCACAAATTTTAAAATAATTACAAACATTCTAATAATATTCTAATTTAATAATTTAACAACTATCATATGCAATATCTTAATACATCTTAATAATTTGTGAATTATTGCGAAATTATTAAAAATTAAAATCTTAAATACCTTCAATTAATGGTGCAGATTCTAAAGGGCATAAGAGGTTATTATTTTCTAATTCCAATTCTGATAATCGATCTACAAAACTTTCTGATCTTTCTGGTAATATTTCTTGAGTCTTTTCTTTAGTCTTCTTGGATTTGTTTTTCTTGAAAATTTTCTTAGAAACTGCAAGCATACCTAAGAACATTTTTTAATATTTGTATATAAATTTATTTATTATAAGTAAAAAATAGTTCTATTTTTATTATATATTAAAAATTACTTGCCTTATAATATCAAAAAAGTAAAACTTAAAAAAAT
>CAJVQA010010866.1:0-11110 GCA_910591915.1 Cetraspora pellucida | reverse complement strand
ACCAATCAGATCGCAGCTTCCTTATTAATTTGGTTATCAGATTCGATCTTGTGATCCTGTGATCGGAAATGGATGATTTATACCTCATTAGAACCATCTTAGTGAGCTGATTTGAATAGTGGTGGTTTCATCGAATTCTGCTCAGTGGTTCAAGAGTTATGGTCATTTTTGTAGGTTAACAATGTATTAGTTGTTATACTTTTCCAAAGCATTCAAAAGGTCTATGCGTGTTGTGCCAGATATATCAAATATTTGGTTGAAATGAAAGAATCTTAAACCTAAATAAAATAATAAATGATTATGAATGCAAATCTATGAGTTTAACACAACATGTTGAAGTAATTGCAGAAAAGATTTTTAAATATTCTAACTTAAAACCTGGCCAAATGGATGTTATAAGAAATTATATAGAAGAAAAAAGAGATACACTTGTTATTATAAAGACCGGAGGTGGAAAGTCCTTCTGCTATGTGACCTTCGCAATCCTTTTTAATGGTCTTACAATTGTTATTTCTCTATTAAAATCTTTGATTCAAAACCAAATAGTTTGCATAAAATTAAATTAAAAATATTTAAGGTTAAAATAATAATTAATTAAGCAACTTTATCGTTAGAATTATTTTGTCCAATTAGAAATCCTATATGGTGTTCTTATGACATCTTCTCAAGGAACAATCGAATATGAATCGATGCTTATTCAAGAAATAGCTCTCAGTTTTATTCGCTTGCTTTTCGTTACTCCAGAAAAATTACTGCTTAATAAATTACTTAGAAAGTTATGCAATCGCTTATATGAAGATGAAAAATTACAATTTGTTATTGATGAAGCCCATTGTATTTTCGATTTTAGTCATTTTAGATAAGAAAAATGAAATATAAAATATGATTAGTAATTAAAACAAATAAATTAATAATTGAATTATATAATTTTCTTTCAGAGAGGAATGGTGAAAATTAGGTATTCTGAAACAAGATTTTCCCAATGTTCGTATTATAGCATTAATCACAACACTGTCCTGGAATGATGTAAAGGCTCTTCAGAATAATTTGAATGTTAATGTGTTTGCAATTGCAAAAGGTACTGATTTATTATGCAAGGAATTATGTTTTTCAGTACAGAGTTGAAAAGACTCAAACTCATCAGATCAAGTGATAAATTTAGTAAAAAGTATAGATAAAGCTAGTCATACAATAATATATTATGCAAGAATTAAAGATTGTTCTGACATTTTTGAAATGCTAAACCTAAAAATGAAAGAAATATCATTAGATATATATCATAGACAATTATTAGAAAATAAAAAAAAAGAGGTAATAATAAAGCGAAATAAGGGTCAAATACATGTAATTATTGCAAAATCAGCCTTTGGCTTAGATATAAATATACCTGATGTTCACTTAGTCCTATTTTACAATTTTCCAATGAATATAAGTAAGTATATTTTATTATAATAAGTACAACTTTTATTAGAGAACAAGAGTATTCAATACTTTCGTAAACAGCTAGTCTTATTCAATGCTCTGGTCAGGTCGGATGGGATCAACAAGATGCTAAATGTATTATCCTTTATTCTAAGAATGATATTCGTACAAATTATACTATTATCATGGATAACAGAGAAAGGTAAGTTAATTATCTTTATTAAAGATTCATTGAATTGTTCTTAAATACATTTAATTGTAGTACTGAAGACAATAATGAACAAACTGCTGCTTGAAAACATTTTCTAGCTGAAGCACGGCAGAAGCTCTTTGAAGTAATGCATTATTGCCTTATCTTCCATGAATGCCAGTTCCAACAAGTGTTACAATACCACACATGGCTAGACAATCCAATTTCACCAGTTTGTAACTCTTGTGATAATTGCATCAAACGCATAGAAAATAAACCAAGCCAAATAGATCTAAAATCAGAGATTTTGGATTTGCTAAAAGTAGTAATGATGCTATGCAAGAGTAATAATATACTGATCCTGCCTATAGATGTGGTAGAAGTTTTTAGTTGTTCAAAAAATGAACAACTTCAAAAAAGAAAACTACAACTAACAGATTTTGATGATCATTCAAAACCAAAGAATTTACACATAAAGGCATTAGTCAAAATGGCCTTGTCAGATCTAGTTTGTCATGGTTTTGTCAAGCAAACAATTTTACTTAAAAGAAAGGTTAGTACAAGTTACTTAATGTCCAGTGTAATAATTGAAGGTGTTGTTGAAAATGCTGATTCTCTTGCGCAAAATGAAACGTGGTCATACTAGATATAATAATTATTAGTTTAGTATCTATAATATTTTTTATAATAAAATTTGTTTTTTAAAAAAATAATAAAATACTGTTGAGCAAAAAAATAATTGTTTTTCTTGAACATATGCAGTACCTTTAGAAAGTATATATATCGATATCAATTATTGCTTATATATGTAATACATAATAATATTCAGTAACATGAAGAACTATCGATGTTACATAATTGATCCTTTAATATATAAAAAAATTAATTTATCAATCATATAACATATTACTACATATACTTCTTTTTGCGATATACTGTTACATTACTTTTGTTTGAGCATAGAATATATGAAATTTTCTAGATTCGAGATCAGGTGTTCAATTTTCACGTTGGTTACATGAAGTTGATTTACAATCCACTTGATATTAATTTGGAAATATGTACACCTTATATTTAAACTTAACAATTTATTATCTTCTACCAATAAACTCACAAATCTTAATCTTAATATAAACTTTTTCATCTAATATAACTAAAGTTAAACATAAATATTAAAACAAATAATAAATATTCAACTACAAATTATGTTCAAAAAAGATTAAACCAATTTTACAAATCAAGTAAATTCTAATATAATATAATACCAAGTTTCAACTATGAATAATATTTAAAAAAATCTAAAAAAAACTTATCATAAAATAAAATACTAATATTATTAATGCTATATTTCAATATATTCCAAATAAAAAAATATTATTAAAAATTTTTATTATATATTTATACTAAAAGCAACCTAATTACACTATAATCTTAAAACCATTAGTCACTTCTAGTGCTCTGAACAGGTTAGTTTGGGTCAGATTGAAAACTTTCAGGTTAAAGCTTCAACTAATCTGAACCTGACCCAAACTGAACCCAAACTGAACCAACCTGAAATGTTAAGACTAATATATTTAAATTTTTAAAAAAATAAATTCAGTCATCTATTTTGCTCTTAAAATTCATGTAATAATAACTAATGAAGTTGGCTAATTAAATCCAAACTCAATATGCTTTATAACTACAGTAAAAATTATATATTACATATTAGAATAAATAAAAATTTTTATTTTTATCTTATAATTTATAGAATTATAGCTACTCTTAAAATTCTAAAACAATTGATAAAAATTGATCAGCTAAATTTAATAAGTTTTTGAATTCAATATTATCAAATTACTGTAATGCTGAAAATTCAATTCCAATAATACTGAATCCAAAAACCTATCGAATTTAGCAGATCAAATTTTTATTTGTTGTCTCAAAATTTATGAGAACAGCTGTAAAAAAAAAATTATTGATTTTGTCCTACAAAATTTTACAGCAGATTCTTGATTTTGATTGGCTAAGAACACTGAGCTAAATATTTGGTCAAGAATTTTATTGTTGTTCCTGGACAAATTTTATTATAATGTAAGATTATTTTCCAAAATTTATATTTTTGTAATGAAAAAAATCAATATTATGATCAGAAATTAGTAAATTATGTAATGTAGGCCAAAATTTTGCAATCTGTGACCATTAACCAATAAAAACAAGAATCTGCCATGACAATATTGTTTAAAGAAATCTGATTGGTGGTTTTATTTAAACTATTATTTAAGAATACTTATGTAGTTGCTATTATAAACATATGTACTTGCTATTAGAACCCCAAAAAACATATTAAATGCTTATTTCAAGCATCTCTAATTTGGATAATTTCGGGTCGGGTTCAGTTCGGGTTAATTTCAACCCGAAACCGATCCGAACCTGACCCGAAATTTTCGGATCGGATTTTTCTAACCAGAACCCGACCCGACCCAAAATTTCGGGTCGGTTTTAAGATTGACCCGACCCGATTCGGAGCACTAGTCACATCATACAATATATTAAAAACTCCTCTCAAATCAAATACCATTACCTACTAATATTCAAAATTAATTGAACATATTAATGATACTCCTAACTTTACTATTAAATCATTTTTTAATCACCAATTTAAGTATGACCAACCATATTGCAAGAGATCATTAGATTTTTATGCACATAATCAGCAAAGCCATTCTGGCGTTATCGTTACCGTTGGTATTAAGACGATCGAAACCTATAGAACGCCTGTAGATCTCCCATAAAAAATTAATCAGAAAAATCCCCCCCCTAACGTGACTAATCCTAATTCATTACACCTGATATTTCGATTTAATTGGATAAAAATCACGAGAGGGATTTTTTGTGAGAGCTACCAACTATAATCTATAGCGATAAATATTTAATAACAGACGATTACTTTTAGAACTATTTTTAACGTTAATAATGTATAAAACAATTATGCAAGCTAATTAAAACAACTGAAGGCTAAGACCATTATTAAAAAAATTCGATATTTTAAGACGATAATAATAATGATTTTACAATTAACAGGAATAAACCAGTTATCTCAATCTAAGAATGATTATGAACGATTTAGCGTCTCTAAGCTAATTTATTTTTCTAAGTTTACTAAGCCTGGTAGACATACAGTATTTCTAGAATTAACCACTATTTCATAAAATTTTATTAAATCAGTATTATATAATATAATTATTACAAAGCATAACGAACTATAACGCATTACATAAAAATATGAAATAACTTACTGTAGAATTGTGATTTCAAGGTAAATGAAACGAACATTTTTCTAGTTATCTGGACACTCTTAATAAGATATCTCACATAGAATTTTGCCTTATTTTATTGCTAAGTATTACAGCCAAAGGCTTATCCGTTACGTAGTGCAATTCGGTATAGTTGACACGGAAGATAAATTCTAATTTCAAAAATCAATTAACATACTAAATGTATTATGCTTAGATTACGTAACAGTCTTTTATATTCTAGTAATTATAATTTTTTTTTGTCATTACAAGGGAATTGATTAATGAAGAACTATTTAGCAATTAAGCCATTATCTTTTATGTGAAAATTTTAAAACGGTCCGTAATCAGCTTTTTGCTTTTTTAAACCATTTTCAAATTCAATTTTGAATCTTTTTTTTAAAAAAAACATTTCATTGCAAATCCTATTGTAGTGAATTAACTAAAATTGGGCTTGGGTAATCATTTAGGCTTAGGTCGGATTTTCAATTCTTGCGCATCTTGTAGATCAGATCTAAGAATGGACAAAAGTCGATCGAAGGCGAGGAATCGAAAATCACAAACCGATAAATTGTTTTGATTATTTGTAAAATTAAGTGATTGTTTTCTGATCGACAACGGGTCGTAATGTCTTGTAACCTAGCGCTAGTAATGGAAGTAATGGATTACGTTATGTAAAAAAAAAAACTTTAGCACGTCCTTCCCATAGCCACACACAGCCATAGAATGTGCTAGTTAGAAGTTTTACGTAAAATAATGAACCGCTCAAGATTGATACGGTCAAAAAATCAAAGATTAATAATCGGGTATCTTTTTTACATATAATTTAATGAAAATCGTATAATTTCAGCAAAAAATCATGGCTTAAATATAAATCAAATTGCTGAGTATCGGATAAATATCATAATAGGGAGAACATAATGACATAGGTTTCTGGTCTTTCAAAGTACTCAAGCCTCATGAGTTTTATAATCGTCGATTTTTGATTTTCTATAAATATGGCCAGAAAGTCTTTTCCTCCTAAAATCAACAAAAACTTGAGCATTTAAATAAAAATAAATAAATATATCGACACATATTATCATTTGTTTATTATTTTATATATAATATAAACAAAGCAACTCAAAATACAAGGAAAATCTTAAAAACATTGAAAATTCACAATGAATACTAGATTTATTCTCTTCTTTGTCGCCATCTTCCTGGTCGCTTTTGCTTCCGCCAATCCCAGGAACGTCAGGAGAAGACCTCAAACCGATGCTCAAAAAGATACGGTCAAATGTCAAAGTAAATATGAAAAATGTCTTAGTGGTTGCAGTTCTTATGGATACAATGACGTATCATGTCAAAATAAGTGTACAATTGAAGTTCAAGCTTGTTACAGTGAAGCAGGCAGTTATTATTAATGTATGTATGTATGTACTTTTTAGGAGAAAATTAGATGTACTTTTTATTAGTGGCCTACTAGCTTTTTAGTTTCGTTTGTTTATTGTACATGTAGTACATGATTTATTTAAAAATATATTTATAAATAAAATTCAACTTTTTTTGTGTATTATTCGGACTAGGAAAAAAAACCTTGTAATGGTTCGGTTTTAAAATATTAATACACTTTTCAACGGATTTATAGCACCTTTTTAAGCTGTCTCATATATTATGGAATATAATGCTGTATAGTATAAGTATTTCTGCTTTTCGGTTTATCTAATGAGCAATTATGGTTATTGAATGATCATTAGTGTTTGTAATCGACCATTTTTTATCGACTTGACTAAGTAAATATTTAAAACTCGGCTTAGCTGGCTAAGTCAACTTTACCATCTTTGATTACCATTCGGAGATTATCAAAGATTTTTCTATTTTTTGTCTCAACTTTGCTCGTATTTTATGTTTGTTGATCTTCTTTTTGAAGGTAACCACCGAATCGAATCGAATTGATTTGGCTTAAATTTGATTGGTTACTATATATATAAAATCGACTGGCTAAGTCGATAAAATCGACTACAAACACTAGGTGCGATCGAGTGAAAACAAATATAAATTACTATATAAAATAAATAAATAAAAATACTGTTATGCTGACATAAATTCCCGAATAAGTTAGTTTGATCATGCATTTATGCTTGGAACAATAGAATGGTTCTATATTTAGACTTTGGATATAATTAAAAAATCGCTAATTAAGTTTCTTTTAGAAGAGATGAACTTCCCGTCAAAATGTCATGATTACGTGACCCGTGCCCTGTGGCGCACAAAGAATTCGAAGTTCGTTTAAGTTAGGGTTAGTCTTACGATAGGGTTAGATGTCAGTAGGGCATATAGTAAAATTGCACAAGGTAATTTTTTGTTAGGGCTCAAAAGAGGTCTTGCATGTGTAACATTATATCAAAGTGAGATTCCAGAAAATAATATCATAATATGCGCATAAATTCGACTTTCATTTAGCAGATTTGAGCATATAATAATTTGATGAGGATACGGAAGATTCCGATATAGACAATCAGCAAACCAAAGCACGAACATGTTCCTCGGAACGAAGTGAATTTTTTAATGTTTAACTGTATAATTACAAAATTCATGCACAATTTCAAAAAAACGCAGAATTTATAACATAATGACAAAATTTATAGCATAATTTCGCA
This sequence comes from Cetraspora pellucida, assembly GCA_910591915.1. Lineage (NCBI taxonomy): Eukaryota > Fungi > Glomeromycota > Glomeromycetes > Diversisporales > Gigasporaceae > Cetraspora > Cetraspora pellucida. The sequence continues at coordinate 3,581 of CAJVQA010010866.1, read as the reverse complement.
TAAAAGCAAGCAGATTTCGGTGGCCCTAGACTCGCTATTGTGTGAATGACATCTTTGACGGCAATACTTATGTAATGAACTATATTTATATAATGTATTTTTAGTGCTGAACAAGTTTACTTAGAACATAAAGTTAGAATTAATTAGCAAAATTTTGAGAAATACAAAAGTATATATATTTTTATTAATAAAAATATAGAAAATTTGCATCACTCAACTATTTTACTAATATAATATAACTTTATGTCCTAAGTAAACTTGTTCAGCATTAAAAAAATACATAATATAAATATAGTTTATTATATGTATTTTAAAATTTAAAAATACTTGATTTTATATTTTTAATGAAAATTTTTATCAAAAATCCAAAATTAAGCGTTTTTTCTTCATATTCTAAGATAATATAATAAATTGTATGATATGATGTATTTTTTAGTGCTGAACAAGTTTACTTAGAACATAAAGTTATATTATATTAGTAAAATTTAGTATTGCTCAAAATTTACTAATTAATTCTAACTTTATTTGCTAAGTAAACTTGGCTAACATCCAAAAATACATTTACTGTATATATGTTCAAACTCAAAATAGTTTGCAAATCAAATTTTATTAAAAGTTTGTAAACAAATGTTTAAGTTTGCTTAAAAAATCAAGCCAAACTCAAACTTTATTAAAGTTTGGCTTGTTATAATAAACCATCAACCTCTTTAAATACAAATTTTATTATATTACGTATTTATTATTTTTTTTATTTTTATAACTTGTTCTATTCAATAACTAAACATAAGATTATCTTATAATGTATAGTTATTTGCAAAAGAAACAAACAACAGTTTTGCCAAATATACATAATTATTTAGGTATTCTAAATGCGACAATGAATTTGTGTAACTGTCAACAGTAGATAAATATACTATTGTGAGGCCCAATAACGTGACGTAAATGCTCTGCCGTGAGAACGGGTACGACGATCAATTCCTCGATATAGATATCCCGGCAATTAATCGCATTAATGCGATTAATTAAATAAATCAAGGAAGTGAAATTAATTGAAGAAAGGGGATTAATTAGAGAAGTGGGATTTATTAAGTAAATGGGTTTAAGTGAATAAATTAGAGAAATCGAAGTAAAGGGTTTAATGAGATTAATGTAATTTATGAAGTTATAATTAAAAAGATAATATAAATAAAGGCCGAAATGGCCCTAAGGAACGACATGTTCAGTTTGCTTTATTAATAAACAAGTCCCAATACATTAAATCGTCCATTATAAAACCCTAACATTAATACCGTTATAAACCCTGTAAACCCCCAATAAATATCGTCGTTCGTTTAAGTTCTTGTACACGTGACTTACCCTACTTGCATTCGTTGACCCAAAGTAACCGAAAGCCTTAATCACCCACCAGCCAAATCTAACACCCTCTTTCGAAAAGGTTACTTATCGTACGTTACGCAAGATATTGAATTGTGGAGCGACAGAGTCGCAAACTTCCGAAACCAACACTATGTATATTATAATTGAAATGCTTATAATATTATATACCAATTTGGCATTTAAGTTTCAAAAGAGAATGTTAAATAAAAAAAAATGTATTCATTACATAAAAAACACATGTAGTTAGCAATATTAGTTTGGGTTATACGAATTTTTATTAGATATTTTGAGTAGATGTTACAAATAAGGCGTGTAACGCCATGTTACAATTAGATTCATCCTATAGCACCAAACAGTCAGATTAAAATATCTAATTTAAATTTTTTTAAAATAAATCAATAAGCAAAAATTTAAAAAATAATTATTACTATTAAAAATCAAAATATCTAAAAAATGTAATTGATTACCTTTAACAGACACACCGTATGAAATGGAGTAAAAGTAAAAATGTCCGAAACGTAGTGAGAACAAAAATTAGCATAAAAATTACTTAATAAAAACTGTAAAAATCACATAAGTTGACTACATTCACAGCAAAATTTTCTTATTTAAAACATTACATTGAATTAAGATTTTACGTTCTAATTTTTTTTTCTGAAAATCGAATATTGCAAAATTTGGTTTATTATTCTAATTGAAAAATCCAGTAATAATCTAGTTTAACACATTTCAGAAGATTTTTTATGATAAATAAATGCTCTATATTCATCCTTTTCAATACCTATTCCGTAAAGATAACAATATCCGATATTATTTATTGCATCAACATCACCCATATCAGCCGATTTTTGATAATAAACAAATGCCTTATGTTCATCCTTTTCTATTCCAATTCCTTTTTCATAACAATATCCAACACGATTTATTGCATCAGCATCACCCATATCAGCAGACTTTCGATAATAGGTAAATGCTTTATGTTCATTCTTTTCAATTCCAATTCCTTTTTCATAACAGTATCCAACATGAATTATTGCATTAACATCACCCATGTCAGCAGATTTTTGATAATAAGTAAATGCCTTATGATCGTCTTTTTTAACACCAATTCCGTTCTGATAATGATAACCAACATTAAAAATTCCATTAATATTGCCCATATCAGCAGATTTTTGATTATAAATAAATGCCTTTTGTTTATCCTTTTCAACACCTATTCCGTAAATGTAACAATATCCAATATAATTCATTGCATTAGTATCACCCATATCAGCAGCTTTTTGATAATAAGTAAATGCCTTATGTTCATCTTGCTTAACACCAATTCCATTTCGATAGTAATAACCAATATTATATATTCCATTAGCATCACCCATATCAGCAGATTTTTGATAATAAATAAATGCATTATGATCATTCTTTTCAACTCCAACCCCATGTTGATAACAATAAGCAACATTATAAGTTCCACTAGTATGTCCCATATCCGCAGATTTTTGATAATAAATAAAGGCTTTATGTTCATCCTTTTCAACTCCAATGCCTTCATCATAACAGACGCCAACGCAAAATATTCCTTCAGCGTATTCCATATTAGCAGAATTTTGATAATAAATGAATGCTTTATGTTCATCTTTTTCAACCCATTTACCAAAACGGTAACAACTTGCAAGAATTATTTGAGACATGGGATTAATTTGATCATTTAAGCACCAGTTTATAATATTGTTAGGGTTTTGTTGATTTTTTGTTAGAAATTGATCCAATGTGTTAATTATTGATTCTGAATCATTGCATTTTAATCTTTCTTCGTTATAGAGTTTATATAGTTCTTCAACATTTTCATTAACCAATGGCTTATTATCTTTTAAACATAAGTGGTTAAAATTATATGATAAACTAATAAATTTTTCTGGATTCTCTGTATCTAATTTATCGTTATTTGACATTAAGAAAAAAAGACTTGTTACGAAATACGTATATATATATAATTATCATCTGCTACACTATATTAAGATTTTTTTATTTATTATTTGGAGTCATATGTTTACATCAGTAACACAAGGCTATCGTAATTACTAAATCGAGTAGTTGGCTAAAGCGGGAGTTTTAAAGTTACCTTTTTGATTAGAGATGGGCAAAGTAAGTTAACATATTATTACTTATTATTTTTAAATATTTCCGACAATTTTTTGCGTAATAAA
>CAJVQA010010865.1:0-11110 GCA_910591915.1 Cetraspora pellucida | reverse complement strand
TTGCTTAATCGCACTTGGGGAATTTAGCAGGGTTTATATATCTGTGAGCTAAGCGGCTAAGCGGCCAAGTGACTAAGCGATTAAGTGACTAAGCGTCTAAGCGACTAAGCGACTAAGCAATTACTAAGTGACCGGAAGGTTCTAGCAACTAATGACTAATGATTACTAAGCGACTAATTACTAAATGACTAAGCGACTAAGTGTCTAAGTGACTAAGCGACTAAGCGACTAAGTGATTATTAATCAACCAGAATGTTCCAGCAACTTCTACTAATAATAATAATACAATAATAGAATAACTAATACTAACTAATAATAATAATAAAATAATAATAAACTAATAATAAATAATAATAATTAATAATAATAAAATAATAATAAATCGTTTTATAACAATAGTAAGCAATCAAGACAAAATATACTAGAAGAGGAAAGAGAAAAGATAGAAAAGAAGGAAGCAAGAAACAGAGAAAAAAATCAACATTGTAGAAATAGCATTAGAACAAAGTATATAGACACTAAGCAAAAGAAATTGTAACTAAAACAACAGCCTAATCAACAATATACCAGCATATGAGGTCCTTGAAGAAACAAAAGAAAAATGTATAAAGTTTATTAGATGGTCTCTAAAGGATAATACACATGTAAAAGACATCGATGAAGTATTCAAGAGAGAAAATCTGTGGATAGAAGTAGTTTTTGACTATAATTACAGCAGAGATGAAGCTATACAAAGAATTAACAAAAAAGAGAGTGATTGGTACAAGATGATATTAGAAGATAAAGAAAAAAAAAAAAAGGAAAAAGAAGAACCCAGAGACTACAAGAAAGAATGACAAGATAAAGGAAAACATACACCAAGTTTTAGAAAAGAGAAGGTTAAAGAAGATATTAACAGAAAAGAACCATGCAAGGACAAATATGAGGAAGAAGAAAGACTTAGTAGCAATATGACTTACTTAACAATATGGGACCTACTGGCTAATATAAACAAAAAAGAAGTAGAATATATTTGCAGAAGAATTAAAAATATGCAAATTATATGCATCAAAAGGTTTAAGTACAAAGCCTTAGCAGTAATACAAATGCAAAGCATAGAGGAAAAAGATATTCCATGGTCACTGCCAGTTGACAATAATAAGCTAGTAAGAGTAACAAAAGAAAAAGAAGACTACGAAGCAAGAGAAAGACAAAGGAAACATATGGCCAAACTAACAGAGCTATCTGAAAATGCTTCAGAAGTCTTATTATTGCAATGCTTAAGAAGTAAAGAAGCGAAGTCAGTATACATTCCACCAAACCAAAATGGAAACCAGAAGTGAACAGCACTGATTATTTTCGCAACAGAGGAAGATATGAGAGTAGCACAATCAAAACCAATTATGTACAACAATTTTTAAGTATAATGGGTTAATGAAAAAAGAAGAGAGCCAAAAGATAGAGAAAGTTTCAAGAATAGAAGAGAAAAAAGTTGTAATAGATTAAGCCAGAACTATGATGCAGAAGAAAACAAAAATAAAGAAAGAAGTTATTAAAACAGAACATATGCAAACAGAAAGAAAAATTGAGAAGACCCAAAACCAAAAGTTCAAATGATAGAAGAAGAGAATAGCAGCCTAAGACAGAATATTAAAAACCAAAGTAAATATAGAAGTATAGATAATAGAAAAGAAGAAAGTTGAGAGAAGAGAGAAAATAAAGATAAGATACAATAGCAAGAAAAGAACATACATATAAAAAATGTGCTAGGCTGAATTTTAGAAAGACTAGAAAAACTAAAGAAAGTAGGTGAGTTGATAGAAGAAGACATAGCCAACTGTTTCTAAAGGCACCTTAGTTGAACTAATGAATATAGATAAGAAGATAGGAGAGTTCTTACAAGATGAAAGAAGAAATTTTGAAAACAGAAGAGAGAAAACACATCCTTATCCAAAAGAAGAAAGAAGTAGGAACAGAAAGAGAAAAGAAAGAGAAGAAACAGCAAAGACAAGACAAAAACAACTAAAAGAAAAATGAAAAGAAGAAAGAAAGAAGATTAAAATAGCATGTCATAATGTTAATGAACTCAAAACCAAAGGATAAAAACTTGATAGTCTGCTAGGCTAGACAGAAGAAGAAGAAGTTACAATACTAGGTATTACAGAAACAAACCTTACAGAAAGAGAGAAAAGATTCCTAATGCAAACAACAAACAGGAAATATGTAGGATTTTGGTCAAGTGCAGCAAAAGACAAGAAGAAGGAATCAGGTATAGGAATTATAATTAATGAACAATGGGAAAAACATGTGGGTATAGTCAAAAGGATAAATAAATATATGATAGAACTTATACTATACTTCAAGCAATTGGAGTTAGTAGTTTTAAGAGTTTATATACTACCAAGTAACAAGACAATAGGAAAAAATATTTAACAAAAAATCGTAGAAATAGTCACAAAGAAGAGAAGACACACAAATAGTTATTTTAGGTAATTTCAATCATACAGCAAATAATGTATTGAACAGACAATATCCACAAGCAGCAAACTTCAAAAGATTGCCAATTTGTAATTGAATAAAAAAGCAGAACTTTAGCAACAGTTACAGAGACATGCATCCAACAAGTCAAGAATTCACATGATCAAATAGAAAAGAATTGACTACATATGGATATCAGAGGAACTGGCCTCAGGTCTACAGAAGACAGAAATTGAAGATGCAGAGAGAATTACTAAAAGTAATTATAAAATAGTAAAAACAGAAATATGGATTAAACATATGACATTAAGAAATAGCAAAGCTGAAATCAAAAAAAAAAGACAATCAAGAACAGTATATTTATATAACTAAGCAAAAGAAGAGAACTGAAAAAAGTATACACAAGAGTTGCAAAAATGATTAGAAGTGAAAGAGGTGCTAAAAAACATTCAAAGAAAAAAAACAAAGAATATAAACAGCATATGGGACATATTAGAAGAAGCAATTATTACAGCAGCTAGTAAGCATCTGCCAAAGAAGAAGATATACAATACACTAATAAATAGAAGAAATAACCCAAAGAAGTGATACCAAGAAAAGAACATTATAGAGCTGCAAAGATTAATTAAACAGGCAAAAACAAGAGAAGGTCAAGAAGTAATGAAAGAGAAAAGAACAAAAATAAATGAAAAAATATGAATAATAGAAGAAAAAGAAGGTGCAAGGCTGTCCAAACTATACAGGCAATGGTCAAGTGCCTGGATAGAAAACATGAAAGGCTGGCAAAAACTGTTACAAGAGAAGAAAAGAAAAGAATGAGAACAAGATCAAAGAAGACAAATAAAAGAAAACATAAACAAAAAATGTGAAATGATTAAAACAGATCAAGAGAAAATGATAGCCAGTCTGTTAAACAAACTCTACAAGAAGATAATACTTGACAGAATTATTGAACAAGAAGAAGAGCTAACAAATTTAATAGTAGAATCAGAGTTAGTTAAAATCAGTATAACAGAACATTACAAAAAACAATTTAAAATAAGAGATGCAAAACTAGAAGAAATGTCAGAAAGGTAAAAAGAAGTTTACAAGCCACAAAAACATATTAAAGAAGAATGGTATATAGAATTAGAGAATAGCATCAAAGAAAAGGAATGAGAAGAAGTACTAAGAGAACTTAAAATCGGAACAGCTTCAGGCATATTTGGTATAACCTACATACTGATTAAATAAGCAGGAAAGAAAACACAAAAAGTCTTTAGAGTCTTTGCAGATCTCTGTTTGGAGAGAGGAGAGATATTAATCAAGTGAAAAATTGTACAAGTTTATCTAATACCAAAAGATGAAGAATGGGGATATAGCTTAAACAATATCTGCCCAATAGCTCTAATCAAAACATTTAGAAAAATAATAACAAAAGTAATAACAAAAAGGCTTGCCAAGATGTTTATAGAAAGAGAAGTGTTTAAGAGACCAAACTATGCAGGCATACCAGGAAATTCAACAGAGCAGCCAGTGCATATCCTTAATATGATAATGAAAGAGGCAAAAGAAAAGAATAAAGAAGTATGAATACTGCTATAAGATATGAAGAAGGCATTTAATTCAGTTCCTCTCAAAAGTCTTAAAATAGTATTGCAAAGAGTCAAAATTTCTAGAAAAATAATAGAATATATCTTAAATCTTTTTCACAAAAGACAACTAAGAATAATTACAGCTTATAGCTTAATAGAGAAAGTAACAACAGGAGATGAATTAGATTAAGGCAAAGTAATATCATCATTAATATAGTGCCTCTTCTACAATCCATTGTTAGAAAGAATACAAGAAAATGAAAGTTTAAGATATACAGTTAAGCAACAAATTAAAGAAGAAACACAATGCAATAATGTCGCAAGATTCTACCAAGCAGCAATTGCATATGCAGATGACACAACATGGATTGCAAACAGCAAAGACCAGTTATTAAAGATCCTAGAAATAGCTAAAGAGTTCTTCAAGATGAATGACATAAAGATTAACAGATCGAAATCAAAGCTGCTAGTGATGAACACAAAAGTTAAAAGAGAAGAAAGAGAAATAGCTTTTGGCAAAAGCAATATAAGAGAAGAGCCAAAAAACAAAATTGTTCAATTACTTGGAATTTGGCTGAACAACAGAATGCGAGAAGTGTTAGTTAAAAGAAAAGCTAAAGAAATAGTCAGTTAAATGATAAAAGATCTCAAATACAAAAAGATGACAGCAAGCCAAATTGCATATATAAACAATATAGTAATAATCCCAAAACTAAGCTATATGCTCTAACTGACTAAAATCTCAGAAAAGAAAATACATAAAATACATTAACTAATAATATGTTTAGCAAAGCAGAAAAGCAATTTGCAAAGAATAGCAGAAAATTGTATAATAGAACATAAGGATCTGAGTGGATGTAGAATACTTCAACAAGAGCTAATAATGAAGCAAGTGAGTAGCCTACTGTCAAGATTGAACAGACAAGACAGCCTAGGATAGTTAACAAAGCTAAGAATAACACAAGGCTGTCAAAAAGCAGGTTTGACAGAAGACATTTAGAAATTAGAAGAGATACTAGATAACAAAGTATGGTAAAAGAACAATTTAGTATATCTAATAGTAATAAAAGCAAAAGAGTTAGAAATAAATATAAGAACAGAAAGTAACTTAAGAAAATATTTAGATATGGTACAAAAATATGAGAACTGTTAGAAACACAACTATAAAAAAAAAGTAAAATAAAGATAAATGAAGCAGGTTTAATCTACCTAAACCAACTGATCGATATAAAAGATGAGAAGCTAATTATGTGGCAACAATTTAAAAACTTTTGTGAACAGTCAAATAAAGGAAAAAAAGCAAAATAGTTTAAAGAAATAAAGTCTAAAGTGCTTGAAGAGCCAACAAATAGAGGAATTAAAGAACATTTTAAGACAAACAGACACAATACCCAAGCAATGAAAATAGTATAGAGGACTATGTCAAAAGACAAAAGAAGAAAAGAGTGAATAATATACAGTACACAAGGAGATAAACAATTAGGAAAGATAATAAAGAAGAAAAAGAAAAAGGGTCTAATAGAGCATTGGCAAATGTAAGGCAAGAAAAACAAAATAGCAACAGAAATTAGCAGATGTAATAGATGCACAGAAGAAGAAGGACAGAAAGAAGACAGTTGCCAGCAATGGATAAGAATAAGCAACAAGATTAAAGTAATTTCTGACACATTGATGGAAAAAAAAAATAGCAAGATCAAGATAGCATTAGATTAGTTGATGGAAAAAGCCAAAACAGAAAGTTTGAAAAACAGTGAGCAGAAGCTTGAAGGTCTAATGATGGTTAAAGAATTAGAAATAGAAATAATTAAGAGACAGAAATTTAACAAGAGTGTCAAACAAGAAATTTTGAAGATGCTAAGAGGAAACCTATTAAGAAACAAAGACAAATACATTATATATACAGATGGTGCTACAAACACAAAGACCAAAGAAGAAGCACAAGGCAGCAGTATGGGGATAGAATAGGTCCAAACAAATGAAACGCAAGAGTGACCAGAAGAAGAAATATCATTAGGTCTAAAAGAATGGATAACATCAACAATAGCAGAATTAGTAGCAATATGGATAGCAATTTTAACAATACTGAGAGAAAAACAAATAGAAATATACACAGACAGTAATGCTGCAATTAGAAACATTAGCAGAGGTTTAAAGCAAATAGATAGAATAAAAATTCTTAAGAAGAAAAACACGATATGAATAATAAAGATTATAGATCTTATTAACACAAAAAATATACAAATAAAGTTAATAAAAGTTAAAAGCCATAGCAAAGACAAATGGAATAACAAAGCTGATAGTCTTGCAAAGAAAGGAACAATAAGTGAGAAAGTAATACAAGTAGAGAAAGTCAGTTGTAAAGAGATAAAGTACTGCCTAGAGTGAGAAAACAAACAAACTAACATACCTGCAAGATTGTTATGCAAATTAATAACAAATGCAAGATTAGAAGCAAAATGAAAAGAAACAAATACAATCAAAAAGTTAAACCGAAAACAGAAGTCATGATCTATAACTGAACACAATTTTGGAAAAGACTAAAGATGACTAAAGAAGTGCATTTCACAACAAAAAGAATTAGTACAAAAAAATGTATATTTATAAAGTATATAATAGATAAACTTCTGACCTTAGAAAAACTTAATAGAAGAAGACCAGATGTATATACAACAACAGAGTGCCAAGTATGTTAAGATAAAATTAAAGAAACACAGTTACATCTAGCATCATGCAAAGGACAGCAGAGCTTGTGAAAATAAATCCAAAAAGTAACCATCGCAATGGCCTGGAAAGGGTTGAAAGAAGAAAAAAAAATTCGCATCCCACTGCATATACTATATACAGCACTCTTTGGGAAAACTGAAGTAGAAGAGATAGAGATGAGAGAAGTGTTAATCAAAGGCCTGATTTCAAAAAAGACACAAAACAGTCTAATACAGCTCCTAAATACAAAGGCAAAACAGAAGTTTGTAGAAACAGTAGCAAAGACAGCATGGAACATATTCTATGAACAAGTCTAAAAGATATGGTATGAAAAGATCAATGAATGGAAGAAAAAAAAAAACAACAACTAAAATAAAAAAAAAAGAAGTTAGAAAGAAAATTCCAAAAAAGAAAAGAAAGGCAAATCAGCAAAAGATTGAGAAAGAAAAGAAACAAGCAAAAGAAAAAAAAGATAAGAAACTAGGAAACCAATGTTGGGACTTGTTATGAAAGGAAGAAGACTCTTTCACTATAGACTTTAAGTAGTCAGACAAGTAGCCTACTTCTGTTAGAAGTAGTGTGACAGGTTGCACTTAGGTACCTTATAGGTGGCCAGGTAATGCTAGACTTAGTTGTTAGAAAAATCTATATAATTACAAAAGTAATTTCAAGAATCTTAATAAAGTACTAGCATGACTGCTTAAGGTTAAAAAAAAAATTTAAAAGAGAAGGTAAGCAAAAAAAATGAATCTTGTTAAAATAAAGACAGAAAAGAAAATTTATTTAAAATAGTACAAATGAATATATCTTTGGAGCTAATATAACAATACTTTACATTAATAATTTGTATATACTATATAGTTCCTGAATATTTTATAAACTTTTTACATTTATTTAATTTTTTTAGTTACTTTGGCATTTTTTACTTCACTTATCTTGACAAACATTCTTTTTGAGAAATTTTTACTACTTTATTATTAATATGTCATACTTATTTTTTTTAGATTTTACATATTATTTTTTTTATTACATCTAAAATTAAATTATAACTACTATACTGATAATTCTGTAATTTTTTGTTTTTAGTATTTATTATATATTTTATAAATTTTTTTACCTTAACAAACATTTTTATTAAAATTTTTTTACTATTCTATTACTAATATGGCATGCTTTTTTTTTTAGTTTTACAGGTTTTTATCTTATCTTATTAAAATTTTGATCTTTATATTGATAATTGAATAATTTTTTTGTTTCAGCTATTTTGTCATAAGTTTTATTACTAAACTATTTTTTTTTTTTTTTTAAATAATTAACAAATATTATACAAATTGTAAAACTTCATCTTACATTAAAAATGATTATGCTGATTTTGCAAAAATTTTATTTTATGTTGAAAATAATTATACTAATTTTACTTTTCAACTTAATGAATTTGTTGCTAAAATTTTACCTATAATGAAAAATGTTAGTAAAACTAATATATTTGAAGATGATAATTCTATTGTGTCTTCATTAAAAATGTTGCAAATAATATATTTAAAAATAGTGATCCTAAGAATAAATCAGATAATAGTTCTTTAAAAGAAATATATACTAAGCAGACTTTTATATTATTTGAAGTACCTGAGCAATACTTAAAATGTTATTTAGTCTAAATAGATTTTAAAACTAAAATAGTGTAAGTTAAAAGAAAAAATAATGTTTATACATGAAAAATATATAAATGTCATTATAAAAATAAATATATATTCAAGAAGATATTGGATTCTACAAAAAATAGAAAAAAGAAATAGACTTGTATAGACTGTAGCTTTGTATTAAATGCTTCTTATTGGAAACATTTAAATCTTGTCTTTGTCAACAAATTTATTAAGAGCATAATCATGCATTAAATAATTTTAGATTATTTCAACAATGTTTATTATCATTATAACAAATATCTATATATATAAGGGATATGATTTAATTTTATATTTAGGAATATTATTTGTAAACAAATATTTTAAAGTGAATATTATGAAATAAGTTCTCTGATTAAGAAATTTATAATTAGGATCTTTATACTATGATAAACAAGTTTAAAGCTAACATTCTAACAAAAAATGATTCTATGACTTTATATAAATATTTATTAATATTACAACAAAATAATTCAGATTAGTATTTTAAAATTGATTTTGAAAGTATAAATAATAAGCTCTCTAAGATTTTTTGAATATCACCTAAACAAAAAAGTTCATAGAACTAATTTTATAATATTGTTATTAATGATAACATATATAAAACAAACAAATACATAATGTCACTAAATGTTTTTATTATAATTAACTCAAATTAGTAAAGCTGTATTGTAGCAACAGTTATGGTCTGTGATGAGACTGTTTCAACATATGAATGAATATTAAAACAAACAAAATTAGCTACTAATAACCTTCAATTCATTATGATATTTACAGATGCAGATCTAATAATACAAATGGCTTTAACTATCCAATATTCTAAAAATATTATTTGATATTAAGCATTCTACATCTGATAAAATTTAGTAAAAAAACTTAAAAAAAAGCTTCATAATAAGTAAAATAGTTTTTTTTCTGAAATTTATATATTGCAAAACTTATTTGCAATATTTGATTTTGATCATTGTTGAATAGAGCTAATAAACAAATATCCTGAGATTCAAGAATATTGTAATTGAGTGTTGTATCTGACTAAAAAGTGCTGAAAATATGCATTTACAAAAAGAAAATTTTTAGCAAATACCCATTCAACACAATATGTTGAAAGTATAAATTAGGTTATTAAGTTAGAAGAAATTCTGAAAATTTTCTGTGTTGCTTCAAACAAAAATCAAATTGCAATTAAAAGATAAAGCAAAATATGCAAGATTACAGAAATTCTGAAATATGAATATGATTATAAGCCTTTCTTATATTTTAAATACAATTTTTAAGAACATTAATAACATTTGTTAAAAGTATCTTATACCAAATTTGTTAGCATTACAATACAAACAAATGCTAAAAAGTTTTTTATACAGATTTTTATTATATTTTAATACACTTAATATAGTCATGAATTAGGCAAGTTTTTATAAAAATAAATATATATATATTACTTGATTTGTGTTGTACTATAACTAAATATTATACATACTATATATTTGATTAGGAATGAACTATAATATAGATATTTATAATATAAGATTTATAGAAAATGATTATAAGAAACCACAAGTATTTTTATATATGGTTTTAAAGGATTGTAGTAAAAGTAATATAAATAAAATATAAAAAGTTAAACATATACAAAGCATAACAAATTATTCACAATTTGTTATATTGCTTGATGATAGTACATATTATTATATATATCTCTATTTAATACATTTCAGATTTGTTTATTGACATTTTTTGCTGTATTACTTTAGTCAAAAAATGCATTATTTAATATAAAGTTGATATTTTTTTGTTAATACTTTGAAAAAAGTCTTTCAATATTTAATAAAAACCAAAAACTATTAGTTTAAATAATACAAAATCAAAATAAACTATTTAATACTAAAACATTTTAAGCATTAAAAAAGATTCACAAAAAAGAAGTTAATAGTAAAGTTGCTATTAAATCAAATTTAAAAAAAGCTTTATATAGTCATGGCTTTGGGCTTTGTAAGAAAGCTTTAAACATAGCAATTACAAATAATTTTAGTAAAAACTTGAAAAATATTTTGCAACAATTTATTAATAAACAAGTTTCACAAAATCAAAAGCATATTTAACTTATCTAAACAAGAATTAGATTAAAAAACAGATATTTTTAAAATTTCAAATTCATATCAATATAAAAGTAAGGGCTATTCTGCAAACATGAGATATTTGTTAGCTATTGAAAATATCAGAAATAGTTGTTTAAACAATTAGAATAAAACATTAGCATCAATATTAACTAAAAAAAATAAGCATCATTATGTTATATTTAAGTTATAATATCATAATTCTCAAAACTGCTTTTCAAAAAAATAACATATAAAGTATTAAAAAATAAGTATTATTTATGATGTAATTATGAACTTTAATCTGCTTGCATTGATTATTTGTATATATTTTTATGTTATATAATTATTATTGCTATATATTTTATATTTGCATATGCTAATACTTATGTACTATTAAGGTAGTTGTATTGAATTTAAACCAAAATTTATATTTAAGTTCAAACTTGATTTAAAATAAAACTTCAACTCAAATTGATATACTCAATACTTATCCCTTAGATTGTAACACAGGCAAATTTGTTTGTATTAATTTTTTTAAAATTAATTTTTATAATAAAATTTTAATAATTAATTTTAGCAATATACTTTCTAAGCAAAA